>DF357995.1:73947-114935 GCA_000787875.1 Solanum virginianum
CCTAGGAAGAGTCAACCCAACATTCCCATTTTGAGCTCGAGTCTTAAAATTTGGAACCCTATCACTGATGGGCCTTTGGTTTTGTGCATTTGATGATCGTTGGCCTTGTTAAAAATGACCACCTCCACCACCCCTAACACCTTGGAACCCACCTTTATAACGACACCTCTTGGACTCTTGATTCTTCCTCTTTTTAAGATTTTATCTCTCAAGTTGCTTGGCATATGACATAAGCTGAGATATGTCTATCTTCCTTATGAGCATGGTGGTGTGGCACTCTTCATTGACCAAGTCAGACACCCCCTGTACAAACTTGTTCATTCTTGCCCGGGGATACACAACCAAGTGTGGATCATACTTTTAGAGCTTGTTAAATTTGAGGAATACTTCCTCACACACATAGAGCCTTGTTTAAGGTTCATAAATTTCATCATCTTTTCTTTTCTTAGTTTAATAGGGAAGAAGAGGTCAAGGAAGGAAACTTTGAATTCCTTCTATAGAATAGGCTCATAATCCACCCTTTTCATCTTCCATTGGGTGAACTATATTTGTGCAAGGCCCTTGAGTTGATAGGTCGCAAGTTCTGCCTTCACCTTCGAGCTTACCCCTATGATATCTAGGACCTTATACAGTTCGTCAATAAAGTTTTGAGTATTTTTCTTCACTTTAATGCCATGAAACTCTGGAGGATTCATTCTAGTGAAGTCCCTCACCCTTAAGGCTTGAGTAGGAGCATGAAGAGGTCCCCTTGATTAACTTGGTTGCCTATGACTTATGCCAACAAGGTGATAACATTCTGATATTCGGCATGAGTAATCCCTTCTTCTTAGGGAGCTTGTAGGGACAGAGGGTAGGGGTGGGCATGGTTCGGTATATACCGAATACCATACCGAAACCAAAATTTTTTATACCATGGTATGGTTATTATGGTATTTGGTATGAATTATAATTCTTTTGGTATTCAAAAAATAAATACCAAAATACCATATACCATACTGAAATATAATATGTATTATATATATATATATATATATATATATATATATATATATATATATATACCGTGGACATGATTGTATGTCTCAAGTTTCAAATTATTTTAAATATAAAAATGCTCAATGGGCTTTTTATTTATATTAAGAAAAAAGACCAATTATATAATCATGTCCACTAAGCCCATACATCAACTATCTTATGTCCACAAAGCCCATACAATTCATGTCTACAAAGCACTTGCAATAGTGCCTGATGTCCTAATTTCTAAAAGTCCATAATTTAGACCAAGGTCCATACTTCAATATAAAAGAATGCTTCTTACTTATTTTGTAAAGGGAGCTATATGTACAATTTATGTAGCATGTATTTATCGTTGATTAGCTTTTGTATAATTCATTGTCCGTAATTATGGTCATCAAATTACCATACTGTATAATACCTAACCATACCTAACTAATTTGGTATGGCAATGGTATCATATTTTTATATATCGAATACCAAAATTACCATATTGAATTTTTAAATATCATACCATACCGTACCATGCCCACCCGACCAGAGGGGATTATTCATCCTCAAAAATAGGATTCTTGGTGGCATTCTTCTTGGCGGTATTATCTAGAATCGTAAAAGGACAACCATTAGAGATAGAAAGTCTCAAGTCAAGTTCTAAAGCATGATATAGATCATGAAGAAGTAAGTCATTTCCTAAATGCCTCATAGCTTCCTTCTCATAGTTGTGGTGAGCTTCACAACTATGAACAAGAATCTACTTGACTATAAATACTTGGACTTCATAAGACCTTAACGGCACTAAAAAATGAGATCCCAACTATTTTTGGCTAGGGTTCCCTTTAATGGACCCTTCACAAGCTATCAAAGGGTCCACGAGTCATGAAAGGGTCCATGAAATTACCCTTGGCCATTTTATAGGGTTGCCTAGGGTTACCATGCCTATTGTGCCATTATGGGCATATACCACAGCTCGTGGATCTCATTACAAATCGTGGTATGGTTGGTGAAGGAACTACTGACCTTGGCAAGTCCCATCTCAACCTTAAGGTAGGTTCATGAGAGAGGCACCATGGGCCGTGAAGGGCTTCACGAGTCGTGAATTCTTCTGTGGTGCAACCTAGTTCATTTTTTGAATTAATTTTATTAAGTCTTTTGGTAATTTTTCCCAAATCCAAGTGTATTTTCGATGGTTATTAACTCCTTTACACTCCTAAATTAGCCCCTATGCATTTCCTAACCCTTCATTCAAGCCTAACATTTAGTCTCTCAAATTCTAAGTCCTTAAACACTCTCAAGTCTCATCTTCAAGGATTCACACTAGGATTCAATTGGGGTTTCAAGACTAAGTTATATCATCTCAAACTCATCTTCCTAAGCAAGGTATGTGTTATTTCATGCTTGGTTTCCTTTCAACCATGAAGTCCAAATTCTCATTATTTAATTTCTTTCACTTTTATGTATGATCTAAGTATGGTTTCATGATTTGATGTCGAATTGTTAGAATTATGTTATGAGTCATATTCAAATGATGATTTAAACATTAAACAACTGTTATTGTAATGATTTATATGATCTTCATGAGATTTGAACTTGTATGTCTCTATGAACTATGAATTCATGCATGGGTAATCTCAATTATGATTCAAATGTTAATTTCTTCACAGATTATACATGTTTCCATCTTATTATCATGTTTTGAGCTTGAATTTCATGTACCCATGTAAACCCCTAAGTCCCCAACACATGATCATGTCTGAACTGGCTACTGTATGGGAATTTGACCAATGAACATGAATGTACTAAGAATATGACCATGAATTTAGTATGGGTCTGTGAGTTTTAGCTTGGTTTGGTCTTGAATTGATGTACATGAATATGAATTGAGCATGAATCTATGAATAGGAGAACGACTGATGAGTCTACATTTCGAACTCATTTTGGGGTTAAATTGCAAGGAATCAATACCCTTACTGTGCTAATAAGTCCAACTGCTAAATAATATGCATGTGCTATGACAGGAAATGGAGTTAAAAGTGTGCAAAAGGGAAAGACTTGGTGAAATCTTGGAAAGTGAGCAAAAATGCAGAAAGGCAGCAAACATCGGTGTCACCGACATACTCGGCTATTCGGCAAATGCTTATAGAGATCGTCTAACTATGCAGCACCAAGGTTCCAGGGCAAGTCAAAAGTGTGGTAAGAATCGATGTCACAAAGCATACTCAGTGATATGCCAAAGTGCACAAGTGATCGTCTAAAGTTGCAGCATCCAAAGCCCCAAAACGCTAAGAGAAAGGCAATATGAAGAATATTTTGGTGCGTAACCAAATTAGATAGGCCGAGGAAAGAGTCATCATCTAATGTTGCAGTGGAAGAAGCCTTATAAAGAAGCACAAAAAATGGTCAAGTGCACATTTGATGCATCACCAGAGTGCTGAACTCATACATTGCTTTCATTATCATAAAGTCATTCAACTTATAAGACATGCTTAGGACCTTTAATTCCTCAAGAAAACCTAATTAGACATTTTATAAAACACTTGGTGGGTGTGTAGTGTTAGTGTAAAACCATGTAATTTTAGGATGAAATCATGCAAGAAAATTCAATGTAAAATCATCCATTAATACTTGGTAACACCCTCAAGCAATATACATCAAAACCCTTCATCAAATACCACAATGGATCTTAGATTCATAGCTCAAAATATGCTAAAATAGTCACAATTTCATGAAACCCGAACATAGTTCATAGTCTAATTCATAATAAGTAAGACCCATAAGTAAATCAACTTGAAATCATGCAATTTAGGTAAAAAGGAAGCTTGGGCTTCATGGTTGAAAGGAACCCATGAATGAAACCCACATACCTTGACTTTGGAGAATTCCTTGCAGAAGATTTGAATTGAGGCTTGAAGCTTGGATGAATTCCTTAAGATCCGAAAGAGATTTGGACACTTGAATTTTGAGAGAAAGATTATTCTAAGGGTTTTAGAGAGTATTGGGGAATGTCTTGGATGATATGAAGGTGAAATTTGGTTAAGTATAGGTATTTTCATGCATGGGAAGGCTTAGGCCCAAGATCCAAAAGTCTTGGACCGTACTAACCATCTTTTACCAATGCCTTCAATTCTAACAAAGCGGGGAAGGGTTTTAGAGAGTATTGGGGAATGTCTTGGATGATATGAAGGTGAAATTTGGTTAAGTATAGGTATTTTCATGCATGGGAAGGCTTAGGCCCAAGATCCAAAAGTCTTGGACCGTACTAAAATAACTAGCACAAAAATGGAGCACCCTTGGTGTGTCGCGCAAGGGGCGCAGAAACCTCACTGGAATTCAAATTTTAGGAAATCAAAATTGTGATTTGTTTGCTCTAAAATTGGGATTAGACCCATTTACCACTCAATTTTTCCTCCTGAAAAAGAATATAAAGTCATATTTTTGATATCACACACGAATTTTGAGATATATGAAAATTACAATTTCGAGCACGTCCGAGGTACATTTTCGGGTACTTTTTGAGGTTGTTTCAATATCTCCACCTTGGGAACATTCATACCCATGTCAAAGAAAGGTATATGAGAGATGTAAACATGACAATTTTAGACTACATAAGGATGTAACAATGCACTTGAACATTATTTCAAAAATCTCAACATAAGTGTAAAATCATCACGAACTTGTCAACTTAAACATGAGTGTATGCAATGACATGAGGACTGAACTTAAGACTTGAGATCATATGGAGGACTTAGAATTAGTACCTTAGGCTTGAGTAGAATTAAAAAGATAGGGATATCGCTTTCGCATGTCCGCTTCAGCCTCCCATGTAGCACTTTTGACTTGTTGATTCCTCCAAAGGACATTAATGGAAGCAACATCCTTGTTCCTTAGCTTCTTTACTTGCCTATCCAAGATCTCCACTATAACTTCTTCATAAGTCAAGTTATCTTCAATTACACCTACAACATCTAATGAACAATAACATTCAGATCACCCATATACTTCCTTAACATAGACACATGAAACATCAGATAAACCAAATCCATCTCACTAGGCAACTCCAACTCCTAAGCCACATTACCAATCCTCCTCATTACCCTATAAGGACCCACATATCTTGGGCTTAACTTTTCCTTTTTACCAAAATAAACCACACCCTTCGTGGTTGACACCTTCAAATAGACCCAATCACTAACTTTGAATTCAAAATCCCTTCTTCTCATATCGGCATAGGACTTTTGATAACTTTGGGCCATCTTCAACCTTTCTCAAATCATCCTAACCTTTGCAAGAGCCTTCATAACCAGATCTGGTCCCAACAATGCCACCTCTCCAACCTTAAACCACCAAACTGATGATCTACAACGTCTACCATAGAGAGCCTCAAAAGGAGCCATACTAATGCTTGAATGAAAGCTATCATTATAGACAAACTCAATCAATGGAAGATGATTATCCCAACTATATTAAACTCCAATACACAAGACCTAAACATATCCTCAAGTTTCTGGATAGTTATTTCGGCTTGGCCTACTAAGTTAAATACTTGTACCAACACCCTTTTGAAAGGACCTCTAAAAATGTGAAGTAAATTATGCACCAATATGATATAATGGACAAAGAAACCCCATGCAGCCTTACCAAGTTATGAATGTATAACCTAGCATAATCATTAGTCCCATATGTGATCTTAACCAGTAAAAAGTGAGCCAATTTTGCCATCCTATCAACCCCAACCCAAATGGAATCAAAACCCTTTCTAGTCTTGGGCAACCCAACTACAAAATCCATATTAATCTTCTCCCACTTCCAAGTAAGAATCTCTATGTCTTGGGTTAAGCCACCCGACCTTTGATGTTTGGCTTTGATGTGTTGGCAACTATGACAACCAGAAACAAATTTGGCAATATCCCTCTTCATACCTCCCCACCAATACACCTCTCTTAAATCTCTATACATCTTAGTAGAACTGGCGTGAATAGAATAGGAAGAACCATGAGCCTCCTCAAGAATAACTTCTGTCAAGCCATTAACATAAGGCACACATAACCTACCTTGGCATCTAAGGGCACCGTCTCTCCCTTGGGAGAAAACCCCCACCTTACCATCTTTTACCAATGCCTTCAATTCTAACAAAGCGGGGTCAGTATCTTTCTTAGCTTTTACCTCCTCGACCAATGAAGATTTAGAGCCATCAACTACCATAATACCCCTATTGTCCACCTCTTCCAACCTAACTCCTAATCTAGCCAACCGATGGACTTCCCTAGCCACCCCTTAGCCTCCATCTCCAACTTGTACTAAGCTACCCGTGGAAACCCTACTTAAAGTATCGTCCACCACTTTGGCCTTACGGGGATGATAAAGACACCCCTTAGAGATCAACTTATGGGCTTTAATGCAAGAGATGAATCTATCCTTGACCATCACATCATGACTCTCCCACTCAAGAACGGGTTCATTTGGGAATTGGAATTTGACCCTACGAGTTCTACAATTAATAGAGGCATAGTATACATGCAACCAATCCATCCCAAGTATGACATCAAAATCCACCATTTCTAATTCAACAAGATCATAAGGCAATATCTTATGCAAAATGCAAATGGGACAATTTCTATAAACCTTTCTAGCAATAATAGATGCACGAGTAGGAGTGGACACCTTATAAGACTAACATAACAATTCGGGCTCAACATGGAACTTTTTGGCAACAAAAGAGGTAACAAAAGAAAGAGTGGCACTCGGATCAATCAATGTATATACATCAAAATCAAATACTTTTAACATACTAGTGACGACATCGATAACCTCCTCAACCCCTTGCCTCTCTTGGAGTGCATAGAATTACCTCTCCCTAAAGGAACCGCATTTACACCTTGTGGGTGAATCTCCTTACCTTTGTTACGATTATTAGGACAATCAATCTTTTTCCGACCCACTTCCCCACATCCATAACATGCATTAGTGTCTTTCAAACATGGGCCCCCATGACTCTTACCACATTTTGAACACACATTATTAGGAACCACACTACCAACACCTTGGGCCCTTGTGAATTCATTGGCAAACCCCCTATTAGAAGCATGAGAAGACCTTTGGCCTTGATGGAACCAGCCACTATTTTGACTTTGGAACTTTCCCTCAAAATGGGTCCTCTTGGTCTCATTACTCCTCCTCTTCCTCAACTTTTCCTCCTTCACTTGTTTGGAATAGGTCATCAAATGGGACAAATCCATGTCACTAATTGACATGGCAGACTAGCATTTCTCACTCACCAAATCGAATACACCCATCATGAACTTGTTCATTCTAGACCTTGGGTCGGCAACCAAGTGGGGAGCATATTTAGAGAGTTGATTGAACCTGATGAACTCCCTCACACTCACAGACCTTATTTAGAATTCATAAACTCTACCATCTTGGCCTCCCTAAGCTCAAAAGGGAAGAATAGATTAAGAAAAGCTGTCTTGAACTCTTCCCAAAGCACCACATTATTGATTCCCTTCTCCTCCTTCCATTGATTAAAATATATTTGTGCTATCCCTTTGAGTTAGTCGGGTGCCAACTTTACTTTCTCTTCCGATCTAACACCCATGATAGCTAATACCTTGTAGACCTTATTAATGAACTTTTGAGGGTCCTCATCTACCTTAGACCCACAAAATTTCGGTGGGTTCATCCTTATGAAGTATCTCACCCTAGATCCCGAGGTAGGAGTATGAGGGGCTTGAGCCCCTTGATTGACTTGGTTGGCCATAGCTTGAGCTAGCAAGGTGAGAGCATCCCGGAGCTCGCCATGAGTAAATTATTCCTTAGTAGTGTGGGCTCTCCTTCCTCATGTTAGGCATGATCTAAACTGAAAAAGGATATTCGTTAGAGGGAAAACTCACCTAACTCCTATAGGATGACATAAATCAAAAAGAAGGGAAATATTTCCTAAAATATCTCATAGCCTCCTACTCATAGTTGTGGTTCATAAAACAACCATAAATAAGACTCTAGTCAATGTAGTGTGTTGATTGCCGAGGACCATTAACAACTTAGTGCTCTGATACCAAGTTTGTCATGACCCAAGCCTAGGGCCTTGATGTGACAAGGTGAATGGGGAACCTGAAGGGACTCCAAACAAGCCTCTTAACATATCATTACACATCATTGGTCCCAAAAGCAATCAAACAACATAATTAGATTAGAAATAAGGGCAAACACACTAAAGAAAAACTTTCATAACATAAACATCAAGACAAGAGAGTCAAGGCTCAATATAGAATATATCTAACAACACCTCTAAAACTTAGATAGGAGTGAGGGCCAAGACAAGCAACTAGGTTCACCCTCATAATCAATATATATATAGAAGAAAGATAGTCTTAGTATATAGCAAGAGATCATAGATATTGTCCCCAGCATGGAGGATTCACCAACAAGCTTGAGAGAAATTATACTAGCCACGTGGAGGAAGATGCTCAAGTGGGGCTCCGGTTCCTACATGGTGACATCATGTAGGCATAGAGTATCCGTTTGTATATTTAGATGTACTAAGTATGTAGGATGTAATGCAATAAGAGATAAACAACATAATCAAAATGCATAAGCATAGGTAATGAGTAGCATATACTAAGTATGTAGGATGCAATGCAACAAGATATAAGCGACATAATTGAAATGCATAAGTCTAGGCAATGAGTATCATATAACAATTTGGCATGCATGGAAGATGCTTGAAGTAAATCATGCTTACATAGAACATAATACATGTACAAAAAGAGACCATCATTATAGAATACATAGTCTATTGAGGTATCAACACCTCGATTGGTTGGTGGATCATTGCACCCTATCATCCATGGTGATTGAGGTACCGACCCCTCAATCTAGTTTATCAAGGTACAAACCGCTTGATTGGTTGGTGGATCATCTCACCCTACCACCCATGGTGATTGAGGTACCAACCCCTCAACCCGGTTATCAAGGGACAAACCTCTCGGCTTGGTTATTAAGGTACAAACCCCTCGACATGGTTATAGGGGCTCATAACCCCCCAAGTGGGGCATGGTAAATTCCCAACATGATATATGAGAATATCATATACACACATTCCTTTCATCATAATAAAGTTATTTAACTCATAAGGCATGCTTTGGACCTTCAATTCCTCAAGAAATCCTAACCGAACATTATATGAAACACTTGGTGGGTGTGTAGTGCTAGTATAAAACCATACAATATAAGGATGAAATCGTGCAAGAAAATTCAATGTAAAACTATCCATCAATACTTGGTAACATCCTCAAGCAATATACATCAAAACCCTTCATCAAATCCCACGATGGATCTTATATTCATAGCTCAAAACATGCTAAAACAATCACAATTTCATGAAACCCTAACATAGTTCATAGTCTAATTCATAATAAGTAAGACCCATAAGTAAATCAACTTGAAATCACACAATCTAGGTAAAGAGGAAGCTTGGGCTTCATGGGTGAAAAGAATGGTATTTTCATGCATGGGAAGGCTTAGGCCCAAGACCCAAAAGTCTTGGACCGAAATAAAATAACTGGCACAAAAATGTTCTAAGGCGTGCCCTTGGCGCGTCGCGCTAGGGGCACAGAAACCTCACTGGAATTCAATTTTTGGGAAATCAAAATTGTGATTCGTTTGCTCTAAAGTTATGGTTAGACCCATTTCCACTCAATTTTACCCCTTGAACAAGAATATGAAGTTGGATTTTTGATATCAAGCATAGATTTTGAGATATATGAAAATTATGATTCCGGGCACTTTTGAGGCACGTTTTTGGGCACTTTTTGATGTCGTTTCAAAAATTCCCATGTTGGTGGTGTGCTTTTGAGATGGGTTTTTAGTTTATTTTATGGATTTGTTATATCTTGACTTATCTATAGTTGATTTGGGTGAATTTATATCCTTTCCTAAATTTAATGTATAAATTTCAAGGTTGCAAACTTACAATTTTGTTTCGGATCTCTGATTGTTACCTTAGCTTGAATTATTAGAGTGTGGAATGGATATAATGGAGAGATACTTTATGGGGTTTCCATTTATATCCACATTCATGGATGGTCAAGGTTATAGGTACTTTGCTACGACTTCTTAGGCCAAGAGTGTCATTGATGGTCTGCGTGTGATATCTTAGATAATTCATGTGAAACACCCATATATCATAGGTTATTTCCTTATATGCAACCTAGCCTCTTCACTCAATATCAACTCATGTAGTTAAGAATCTAGACCTATTTGATAGATTAATTCATATATTTTCACATCCCCAACATTGTCCCTTAATAGCTGTTTAATTCATTTATTAGAACTTGTTAGATGAACTTTGTTTTGATTCCAACCCCCCAAATCCTACAATTACTTGGTCCAACAAGTCACTTTCTCCTTGAAAAATGATTTCCTGTGGGTTGATCCCAAACTCTAAAGTTGGCTTATTATGTTGATGATGACTACCCCTTCTCCTTTGAGTAGTTTGGTTGAGCGACACAAATAATGGTGCCATTGCCGAGGAATTGGCGTGTTCATATTGGAAGTGTTTGTTGAGCTTTCTTCTTGTAGTTATAATTTCTTTTACTATTTTCTTGTTGTTTTGCTGATTGAAAATAGGTGTAAAGATAGAGGATGATGAAAGGATTCATGGTGAGAATATTGGGGACTTGAACAAGATGCAAGTTGTTAATTGGGATCAGGTTCGAAGCACCAGTGCTATCCAACTACCCCCATTGGCTGGAGGAGTTAATTTCTATGTAACGAGAACCATGTTGTAACTCCTCCAACTGAAGGGATTGTTCAAAAGGCTCAGCTATGAAGATCCTCACAAATACTTGAGGAACTTTCTTGATGTGTATCTCCCATTCAACTTTAGGGGAGTGAGCCGGGAACCTATTTGGCTACTCTATTTCCTTTCTCCATCGTAAGAGAGGCATTGAGGTGGCTAGTGGAGTTACCTTGTGATTCTATTACTTCATGGGAGGAGCTGCAAAATGCATTCCTAGAGAGATTTTTCCCTTCCTCAAAGATGATTAAATTGAGAAAAAGTATTGAGAACTTCAAGCAGCTAGAGGGAGAGCCAGTGCATGAAATATGTCTTCGATTTCAATAACTCTTACTTCAGTGCCCTAAATAAAGAGTTTTGGACTATATGCTCTTGCAATACTTCTACGTGAGTTTTCATGCTGCAAACAAAGGAGTAGCTGATCAGTTAGTGAGAGAAGGTTTAATGACACAATCATTCACTGAAGCTTGTAACCTCTTGGATGGTATGACAAAAATTAATTAAGCATGGTACACAAGAGATGACATAGTACCTTCAAGCCATAAAGGCCCAACCAAGGAGTAACTTGCTAAAGACTAAGAAAGGGATGAGAACATGGCTAAGATATTAACTCATCTTGATAATTTAACCAAGCGCATCATGGGAGGAAATTGCAAGAGTGTGAATGATGTGGGAGCTACTGGAGAGGTGATGTCTGAAGGTGCACCATTTGAAGTTAGTTACAATGTAACAAAGAATATCATTACATGGGAAACCAAATGGTGGGTTCTCAACAGCTTTCCAAAGGCTACCCAGGAATGAAGGTTGGAACAACAACTCCGAATGGTGAGATCAAGCAAGGACCGATCAAACTCAAGTTGGGGGTTGGTTGAACTATGAGGGAGATAAATACATTCCTTCATATGATAGGGTAAAGGCTACTAAACCAGTGGTTAATCAAGAGAATCCTCAAACCAAGGATATGCTTTCATGAATCTTGAGTAAGGTGGATCCAGGCTTTAGACAAGGTCCTAAAAGAAATGAAATATAATTTTTCTCAGTAGAGTCAAACTGTGACAGTGTCCCTTAAACATTTGGAGACTTAACTAGGAAATATTTCAGCTCATTTAAATCAACGTCCTAAAAGAGGTCTACCCAGTGACATGGTGGCCAACCTAAAAAAGAATGATCAGTAGTACTTATCCATAACTACTCGAAGTAGAAAGTTAGTTGAAGGCACTAAACCATCACTTATTATAGACAAAAGCTTGAAAGAGGTGGAAGAAAAAGAAGATTTGATTGCTGTTGAGGATGATGGATAGGAGGCTCAAGTTGTAGGTGATGATGTTCTTAGCAATTTCGAGAATGATAAGCAGGAAAAAAGTGGGGATATTACAGTGAAAACTAAGAACACCCTCCCCAAAAATTCAAGTCCAGCTGTGATGCCAAAGGCACCTCACGTCAAAGTTAGTCCTCTTTTCCCACAAAGTTTAAATAAGACATAGGAGGACTAATATGCTATTAAAATACAAGACTTTTGATGCCTTAAACTTAGAATTTGTGTGTTCTCAACGTGACATTTATGGGTTTTATCTATTTTTGTACTTAGTTTTGCATGAAAGCAGGTTGGCATGACTTTGGAGAAAAATTGCAGAGTTTTCTGGTTTTTTGGTGATTTACGAGACCCTTTATGTCATAGAGGTAATTTGGTGACAAATTCAATGAAGGGTAAGATCTGAAGTTCAAGTCCATGAGACCTCTATACGAGTCGTAGAACATTCTACGAGTCATATAGATAGGGCTCGTGAAGATTTCCAGAGAGGGATGAGTTGAAGTAGTTGAAGCATATGAGTCTGAAGTACGAGTTGTGAATCAGTTTACAAGTCATGAAGATGGTTCGTAGATGAGAAGTCCAAGACCTCGAGATGCTGAATATGAGATACTGATTATGACTCGTAGAAGACACTACGAGTTGTAAATACCTTTCGTAGAGTTCGCCGATCAATTTTTCTATTTTTTTAGGACTTACTTGTAATTACTATAAATAGTACTTTTAGGTTGTTTTCTAGTATAGTGTAGTAGAGAACGTCATTGGGGAGTTCTTTTAGGGTTTTGTACATGGAGACCTCTATACTTAGAGGAGAATACACTTGTGAATTAATTTGATCTTCAATCTTGTGATTCTCAATCAATTTGCATTTGCTTGATTCTCAGTTCAATTTTGTAAGTGTTTAATTATGTTTTCTCAATTCATAATTTCTTCATCTACCCATAGCATGAGTAGCTAAACCCACAACTAGGATTGTGGGAACTATGAAGATCTAACAAAGTAGACTCAAATATTTTGCAATTCTTTGATTGGGTATATGCATGTATTAATCAATCCTCTTCGTTTTGTATGTTTTCTAATAGTGGCCAACATTTGAACCCACCTAGTGTTACTTTTCTGATCAAGGTAGTAATGAATAAGAAAAGAGATTAATTAAAAAGATTCAATGATGTATTTTCGTCTAATTAACTGAACTGGGCCAAGGGGAGGTTGACTTGGACTTATAGATAATGGTTAGTATTGTATACTATAGAGATGGGCCAAGTCATATAGTAAATTTTACCTCTCACATGGACCAAAGGATTCAGTGAACTTAAATTATCATCCTGTATGATATACACTAGATATAAATTGGTTTATCTGGGGATGCTAAGTTAGTGAACCATGGGAAACACAATTCCCTAGTTGCTTTCAAGTATTGATTGTCTCTTGCGAGAGTTCGTTTAATTTATTTTCTTGTTGAACATTGCAAACTCACCCCTTCGGGGAATTGAGTTGGTTAGTTACTTGAATTGCTTATTGATGAATTTTCTTTGAGTCTACGTATTCCCTTAGGTTCATCCCTAACCTTGGTTAGGTTTTATATCTTGACAACTGTGATAGCCGAAACATAGGGCCTAGATATGATAGGGTAAAGAGGAATCCAAAGGGACCCCAAACAATCCTCTTAGCATATCAATCACATATCCTTAGTTGCAGAAGCAAAATAAATAACAACAAGAGATATAATAGAAAGGGAAGCAGGGCTAAGGGAAATCTTGATATGCATAAAAGCATAAAAGAGTAAAGCTCATAGCATAAGTACATCATAATATCCAATAACACCTCTAACTTGGAATGGAGCCGGGGCCAAGACACTCTCCTGGCTCACCCTCATAATAACAAGTGTTCAACAAAATAAAGACTCAAAATAGCAAGACTAATATAGATAGTGTCATCGGACTTGAGGACTCACCAAAGCTTGTCTCTGAAGTATCAACTAGCCACATGGAGGATGATCAAAAGGTGCTTTGGTCCCTACATGGTAATATCATATAGGCATAGAGTATGCATTAGTATGTTTGAATGTACTAAGTATGCGGGATGCAATGCAACAAGACATAAACCAATATAGTCAAAATGTATAATCATAAGCAATGGATGTATATAATCTCAATATGACATGCATGATCAATGCTTAAAGTAAAACATGCTTGTCAATCATACAACTTGCATAGTACATAATACATGTTTTGGAACAGACCTTAACCGACATATACCAAGCGAGCTACTACTTGGAATCCAATGTATGTCACCCCCTTGGTAAGGTGATTGAGGGATGTCATCCCCTCAATAAGGTGATCGAGGCATGTCAACCTCTCAACAAGGTGTGATCTACTTATCATGGTAGTCATACAATGAATAATCTGAGGCATTTCACCCCCTTCTCAAGGTGATTGAGGCATGTCACACCCTCGACAAGGTATGGTATAACTAGATGGATCCACTAGAAAGTCATAAAAGAGATTATGTATAACCTATGGTGGCACATAGTTTAGAGACTAAGACTTATATAAGAACCCCTTGAGTCGAGCCCCCATCTTAAGCCTCAATGGTTGCTAACTCTAATCCCATGAAATACTTAAAATAATCATACTTTAGTCACCACATGAACAATTTTTAAGAGATCTAATAACATTACTTGAGTAGCTCATAAACATGCTTGACCTCTAATAGCGAGCCTAACTTGAACATAAAAATAGATAACAATCATACATGATCCTTGCTTTAACATGAATGGCTCACAAGAGGTAAAAATATTGAAATAGGGATTAGCTTGATACTTGCAACATCTAGTTACTTTTCATGAATTCAATACATAATTGAAATCCCTTAATCATCATGAAGTTACTTGACTTGTAAATCATGTAATAGATCATCAATAACTTGAGAATTCTTGACTTGACATTTTATCAAGCACATGGTGAGTTCATAATACTTGTTCAAAATTATGCAATTTGAGAATGAAATAAGATGAGTAAACTTAATGTAAATCAACCCACCAATATGTAGTAAAACCCTCATGTAGGATACCTTGAAATCCATTATAAAAGCTCATGATAAAGCACAACTTCATAGCTCAAAATATGCATAGTTCCAATAGATATAATCAAATCATGGTATAAACTTGAAATAGATAGTCATGCATAAACAATCAATATTTCATAAAACCCCAACATGATTCATGCTCATAATTCATAATAAGAGATACTCATAGGTAATACAACTGGAAAACATGTAATTTTCTTAAAATGGGAAGGTTGGGCTCCATGAGTGAAAAGGATCCAATGGATGAACATCACACACCTCAAACTTGGATTTTCTTAAGATGAGCTTAAAGGAAACTAAGAGCTTAAAGCGAATCCTTGAGTTTCAAAGCTAAGCTTAAAATCCTTGAATTTGGAATGAGATATTTGGTTAAGTCTTGGAGAGGTTTTTGAGTGATATATAGTTGAAAAATGGCTAAATATAGGTGATTTCACATTTAAGTGGGCATGGGGTTATTACCCCAAATCCCTTGGGCGTATAAGAAAATGTAAGGAAAATTTTGTACTGGTCTGCATCTGGTCTGCGTTGCGAAGAATAAAATTATACTACTTCGTACCCCTGGCGCATTGCGATTAGGGTGCGGATACTCTCTGAAAATCAAAAATTAGCGAAAATTATTTCACTACGGGCCCTCTAAAATCCGGGTTATACCCATTTTCCACTCAATTTTTCCCTCTTGATTGAGAATATGAAGTTAGATTTTTGATATCATACACAAATTTTTAGATATATGAAAATTATAATTATGGGCATTCCAAAGCACACTTTTGGGGCATTTCAACAACGACCATTTTATCCTCTAAATGGAGGTGTAACTTGGGAGACATCAAAGATTTTATCGCCGTTGCCGGGGAATATGACTAGACTTAAGTTAAATCATCAAGTAATTTGGGTGTTAATCCTTAGTTCCCTTTATTTTACTTTTGTGTTTGTTTTTGTTGCTTTGTAGGGTATACTAGTTGTGTATGCCCAACATGTGGAGTCAATGATATACCTTAGCTCTACTTCATCCAGAGATCTATCAAATTACTAGAAAAATGGCCCAAGAAAATGCCTAGAACACAACTAATGCAGCTTTGAACCATAATGATGGGAATGAGAATCCACGTCCTTTGGAGAACATTCCACAACCTTGGGAGTTCAACTCCAATGCTTACCAACGGAATTAGTATAGATTAAACCCTATGGCTATAGATGTGATCGATAATATTTTGTTGCCACCACTATTAGCTGAGATAAAGTTCACAGTCTCTAGTGGATTACTTCAAATGTTGCAGAACCGTGGGCTATTTTTGTGCTTACCATCAAAGGATCCACATAGCCACTTGCACAATATGGCATTTGTTTGTAAGAGTGTGATAGGGACACAAGATCTATCTATGGATGTTATGGGACTTTGTATTTTCCCATTGTCTCTTATGGGCAATGTTGTATTATGGCTATCTAAACTCCCACAGAGTTCAATCACTAGCTGGGTAGATTTGCAGAATGCCTTTTTGGAAACGTACTCTCCTAGTTTGAAGAAGCTCAAGTTGAAGGATCAGATCAACAACTTTGAGAAACTTCTTGGTGATTCAATAAGCACTACTTGGGAGTAGTTTAGTAAATGTCCAAGGAGCATCCATTACCACAAGATAGTTCATGATGCTTTGGTGAAGATGTTCTACTGTGCCCTTGATGAGAACTGTCAGGATAATGTTGAACTATTATGGGAGGCACGTTTCTAGATCAACTATTTGCATGGATTACAAAGCATATGGAGCAAGTGGTCAAGATGAATCTTGCATGGAAGTAGTGAGATAGAGCTTCAATGAAAGGTTTATGTGCTATTACTATTGGTTTAGATCAAGCCAAAATAAATGAAAAGATCATGTAATAACTTGCTCAAATTCGCACTAGCATGGAGGTAATGATTTGTGACTGATCAGATGTGGGGGGGGGGGGTTCCATACCAATGCCCAAGGGTCCAATCAGGACTATGGGCGCCAAGGTCAAGGAAACCAAGGTCAAAATTATGGTAGATATGAATCTTTTAGAGACAACTGTAGTGGTTATTTTGATAGAAATAGGGTTCTAGATGTAGATTGGGGACGTAGAGAAGGCTTCAAAAAGGTCCATATATGCCACCACATAACCAGGACGCAGTTACCAAAAATTTCAGAATTGAGGAGATATTTGATTGCTTATTGAAGAAGTCCGAGACATAAAATGAAACTCTAAAGGGCATGAAATCTGACATTTCAAGTATTAATCAAAAGATAAAGTCTCATTTTGTGGCTACTAAACAACTTGAAAAATAGTTTGGTCAAGTGTCAACTTAGTTAAATCAACGTCAAAATGGTACATTGCCTAGCAACATAGTGCAAAATCCTAATAATGCAGGGCAATACATGGCGGTTACTACTAGAGGTGTTAAGAGTCCTATTGATCCTCCTATGCAAGTTGAGGTAGAAGATGTTCGTGAGAAGATAGTTGCAGATAAGAATGTGGCTGAAGGACATGATTTTGTCAAGGATGGGGTAAGTGAAGCAGTTGAAGCACCATAGAAGTTTAAGCCCATTGCTAGTCCTCCTTCTCCTTTCCCTCAAAGAATTAGAAAGAGAGAGGAGGAAGGAAAGTTCAAAAACTTTCTCTCCATGCTTAAGCAGCTATCTATCAATATCCCTCTCATTGAAGCTTTCAAGAAAATGCTAAGTTATGCAAAGTATATAACGGATTTGGTTACCAAAAAGCACACTATGAGTCAGGACCTTTCTCAAGAGCTTTAACATTATAGTGCTATTACTACTATGTCCTTGGATCAAAAGTGTGAAGACCCAGGTGCTTTCACTATACCTTGTACCATAGGAGATGTGCAGTTCCCCTAGGGTGTTATGTGGTTTAGGTGCCAGTATCAACTGGATGCCTCTTGCAGTCTACAAGAAGCTTTGATTGGGAGCCTCTACCCCTACTAACATGCGATTGTTGATGATAGATAGAATGGTGAAGAAACCTATGGGGATACTCTAGGATGTGTTGGTTAAAGTAGAGAAATTTATATTCCCTGCAGATTTTATAATTCTAAGACTATTCCTAGCCATCGGATAAGCTCTAGGGGATATGGAAGCTGGTCAACTCAGGTTTAGATTGAATGATGAAAAAGTTGTCTTTGACACCCACCAGTCTATGAAACATCCAGATGAGCTCAAGAGTGAAGTTTGGGCAATTGGTGAAATCTAGTAACCAATTTGTCTAAGTTGTGCCGCGATAATTAATAAGGCTCTACTTGAGAGGCAGCCCAAGGTTATCAATGTTATTGCATAGTTATAGGTTTATTTTTCAATTTTTGGAATCATAGTTAGTTGTTTTGGTTTGTTTTGATTGGAATTTTTGACGATGGGTTGTTGCATATTGGGTAATTGCGTATTTCATGAAGAATATGCAAGTACAGGACTATTTAAGCAAATTGGCTAAGAAAACAATTAGGTTTAGTTTCTACGGCTAGGCTTATAAGTCATCTTGCACTTTACGACTCATAACCCCTCTTGTAAAGATTTCTAGTGAGTAGGATAATTGTGCTCTTTAATCCACGAGCCAACTTTATGACTCATTGATCAAACTACGAGTCATGAATGGTATTCGTGGATCTCAAGTAAGTTTCTAAAATTTTGCTAAGTGTTAAGGGTTCTACGAAAACCTTGACTTACGAGTTGTAGATCCATCTACGATTTATAATGGGGTCTCATAGACCCAAGCTCGAAAATTTTAACCGTTGACCTGGTAGAGTGTAAATAGAAGGATTAAAATTAATTTGACCCTATTTGACCTAATTGATCAGTACAATCAAGCTAAACCACTTCTTTGCAAATTCTGACCACCGTGCTTCCATTTTCTGATATGATTTCTAGCAACACCTAGGGTTTTGTGACCATAAACATCTCTCTCTTCTGCAAGTTCATTACTATTCTTGGTAAGTTTCTTGGTTTAATTTAAATACAAAAATTTGCATTGTACTTAATTGTTTAATGGGATGATTGTGATAAGTTAGATGTTTAACCATGAAATTCTTGTTGAATTTAAATTATGTATCTAAAATAGGGTTGCCCTTGATTGAATTGAATGTTTTGAGTCTAGAATTGGGTGTTTTGACATTATTGATTATTAAGTGCTATGCCTATTGAGTCATTACCCATGCTTGATTGATTGATATAACATGATTTATGATTGTGAGTTGGTGGGTGTTGGGACGAGCATATGATTTTGGGTAAGTCAAACAAGAAGAGTCAAAAACATATGTTATTCCATGCTTAATCATCTTTTCGATAGGGTGAAATAGGTCGAAATCAATATGGGTGATAGTTGTTTTGTGCTAATCATATGAGTGCTGGTATGCTTGCTTCGATTCTAATAGATTTAGTGTTTGAGAAGGTCTTTTGGGGCGTGTGTAATGAACTTAGAAAAATTAGATGTCTCAAATTTTTGGTACACGAGAGGCTCTTACAACTCGTAGAGAGATCTAAGAGTCATAACTGCCCCTCGTGGGAAATTCCAGTGGGTTGGTGTTTCTGTGCATTCATCAGACTTGACCTTCTTCTAGTCATTGATCACTTTATGACTCATAGATTGGTCTCATAGAACCCTAGCTGTTTTTCATTACTCTCTGGAACTTTTAATGATCCCAATCTATGCCTCGTAAACTTCTTCATGAGTCATATCTAGGCCTCGTAGACTATTGTAGTGTCCAAAATTGTTCTGAACTTCTTGTCTATAAGAAAACTTTACAACTTATAGTGCTCACAACGACTTGTAAAGGGGCTTTCGTAGAACCCTTCTGCAATTGATTCAAATAACTTTTTGCATTTTATTTCTTGATTCTTGAAGCTAACACTATGGTGTGTTTAGTCTATGTTTCAGGTACTATGGCCCTAAAAGGAAATTGCTCAAAGATCAAGGCATTTAGGATGAAGCTCAGGGATGAGCCTTTAGATGATGCATATTTGGGTGACAAGCAAACCCCTCAGCTAAGTGGGTTACTAGAGATCATTGATGTCAGACCACCCTCGATTGCTATAATACCACATACTAGAGCCACAGCCAAGGATAGGTCTATTCAGGCTCATGTAACACTCCCTCACAATTTGAAGAGGAAGGTAGTGATGAGACTGGGAGTAGCATACCCCAGATGACACGATCAGTAGAGGAGTCTAGTTCTGAGGAGGACTCCGAGGACAAAGGAGATGTCGAGTCCTCCATCGTACCATCTTTTTCATTCGTACCAGATGCCCATGCTAACCGGTGGTGCATCAAGGAGATGGATGAGATTTTTAGAGAGGGAATACAACCCAAGGAGGGCAGCAAGCCTACCCATTCTATCTACAAAGAGCCCTGGGTGATTTTAGATGGACGTAGTCGTGTCCCAGGTCTACAGGACATAATGATATATTATGAGCTCATGTGCCTGATTGAGTCTCTTTGATGATACTCCCTAGTGTTGGTGAGGGAGTTCTATGCTTCGCATGCAACCACTATTCAGCTATCTTTTCCCAAGGGGAAGAAGCCTCTTACTCAGCCTAGACTCATAGAGACATGAGTGAGAGGTCGGTGAGTTGACATTTCTCAGGAAACCATCTGCTGCATGCTTGCAGATCCTGAGTATCATGCCCTAGATCCATAATAGAGTTTGACAACAGACTGGGGCTAGCTCGGAACCCGTTTCTTATGAAGGATCTTGAGCATCAGACTTTACTTTTGAGATGGCTGGCTAGTCATATTGCAGACAAGGTCTAGAGCTTGCTTGGGTCACCAACCACACCGAGCTGATCATCAAGGCTTTACTCAGCTTCTCCACAAAGTGTTGGTAGGTGATTGTTAGATCACACATCCAGTAGACCTTGGCAGATAATGCACTTACGCTAGACCGTGCAGTTTTGGTTTCTAGTGTCTTGGCTGGTTATGACATAGATTGGACCCAACTCATAGCAAAGAAGATACATTAGTCAGTATTGAAGAGGGCCACCTCCATCGCATTTTTTGTTTTGACCTATAGACTCTTTGTCGAGTCTAGGGTGGAGATTTTGCACCAGCTGGACCGGTTAGTTGAGGCCTAACATACTTTGGAGCCAAGCCTGATCAAGGCTGATAAGAACTCATTGCTAATCTAGCGAGCACAGTCTCCACCACCATCACAGATGTTCGCCCCGGTGTCACTGCCTGAGGGTTCAATGATTGCCCCTACTACTACTGCTACTGCTACTATAGAGAAAAGACTCCAGCAGCTCAAGGCAGTCATTGAGAAGGGTCCCATTATTGTTGCTACCGCACTAGAGGCCTCTACTTCACAACCTCCTAAGGCGAGCATGGTCTATATGTCCGCCGCTGCTATTCACACCATGGCACGGAGATTATCACATGTGAGTTCTAGTTGACTCAACTCTTTCAATAGATTAGGCCATGGATACGACAAGCTATCTCAGGCTCAGAGGAGCGGAGCTGGGCACTCACCATTTCCACTATTCAGGATTGTATTTCTGTGGTAGATGTCACATCGATGCCTTCGAGGAGAGGGTTCAGAAAAGATTGGTCGAGGCTCGACCTTTAGATTTATCAGCGTTGTAGACTGAGATCTAGATGCTTAGGGCTGACTTGACAATATCACTTGTGGCACTAGTTACTTTACTAAAGATGACATCTCTGGTGCTGGTGTTTGATTTATTTGCCTTTGAAAAGCCTACAGGGACTTCCCTCGGGAAGAGACCTTGCACGAATGAGGAGCTAGAGGGGAGAAATATACGTGGAAAGCTCTCAGAGGATGAGTAGTTTGAGCTGGCCTTGAGAACATCGAGGCATGAGAAGGAGATGCGACTAGCTCATAAGCATGATAGGTTGAGGGATATTGGCCCCTCTGGACAGAGTACTACAGTTGAGAAGACTACCCCGTAGAGAGAGGGTGGCTAGACACAGCCTAAGACTAATGCTTAGGTGCCAAGGTATGTCTTTGACCCCTTACATTCTATTTTTGTTTGATTTTGTGCATTGGGGACAGTACACATCTTTTTCAGTGGGGTGTAGGTAGTTATGTGCCTTAGTTTTTGACCCCTAATATTATATTTTTGCTTGATTTGGTGCATTGAGGACAATGCACAAATTTTTCGATGTGGTGTGGGTAGTTATGGTCTTTGGTGAAGTCTGAGTAGCTTATGGTCCATAACTACTCCAAATTTTGATCCTGAGGTTTTCTTGCCTGTGTGCTTTTTTCTGATGAATATTTAATTTTTGTTTTGTGTGCAATGCTATGTGAGTGTGAGCTTATTTTGCCGGATTCATGTATTTTGTGCTAATTCAGAACTTGCCCTGTTACTCTAAGCTAAATTGTAGATTAAATGGACTAGGAAAGGATCTTAGGCCTTTGTTCTCTAATTAGTCCACTTTAGCCTAAAATGACCAACCAAATGAAGTTTTATCCCTTGTTCCAAATATTTGAGCCTTACATGTACCAATTCTTTCCAAAACACCAAATTAGCCTAACCTTGTCTAGTGAAAAATCTTGAAATTGGCCCTAGTCTTTCCTTGAGCGTTATGAACCTAGACTGAGGAAAAAAGCCTTAGTTGAGGATGGCTACAAAAAGTGGCCCTAGTTCAGGGAATAGAGTGTACATCACTACAGGCTAAAAACATAAGTTGAGGGTGGCGGTGTAAAGAAGAAGCACAAAAATAAGGAGGTGAGTTAGGAAAGAGGAGAAAAAGAAGAAAAACCATGTACCTAGTGTAAGAAAAATGAAAGATGCCTCAGATTGAGCTAAAAAAGCAAAATAAAGCGTTAAAATAAGGCAAAATCTAAAAAACGAGAAGAAAAGCACTAAAAAAAGCTTGAATGAGGAAAAAGGGACAATAAGGTTGTCACGAACCAAGCCTAGGACCTAGACATGACACTGCGAATAAGAAAACCCGAAAGGACCCCAAACAAGTCTCTTAGCATATCAATCATACATCCTTGGTCGCGGAAGCAAATTAAATACAACAAGAGATATAAATAAGGGAATCAGGACTAAGGGAAGACTTTGATAATCATAAAATACTTAGAAGTCAAGCTCATAGCATAAAAACATTAATTGTTCCAATAACACCTCTAACATAGGTTGGAGCGGCGGCCAAGACACTTTCCGGGATCACCCTTATAGTATCAAGTGTTCAACATAAAGAGATATCAAATAGTAAGAGTAGCATAGCTAGTGTCCCTGGACATGAGGACTCACCAAAACTTATCATCCAAAATGCCAAAACTACCCACGTAGAGGATGATCGAGAGGTGCTTCAGTTCCTACATGGTGATATCATGTAGGCATAGAGTTTGCCTTAGTACATTGGAATATAGTAAGTATGTAGGATGCAATACAACAAGATATAAGCCAACATAGCCAAAATACGCAATCACAAGCAATGGATAAGTATAATATCAACATGGCATGCATGAGCAATACTTGAACTAAAACATGCTTGTAACTCATATAACTAGCAAATGTAGATTGCATGTGTGGCAAGAGACCATAATAATAGACCAAGCAACTACTACTTGGAATCCAAGGCATGTCACCCCCTTGGAAGGCGATTGAGGTATCCATCCCTCAACATAGTGGTATGGGCATGTCACCCAAACAAGGTGGTCGAGGTATCTACCCCTCAACGTGGTTGTATGGGCATGTCACTCCCCAACAAGGTAGTTGAGGTATCTACACCTTAACACGGTGGTATGGGCATGTCACCCAAACAAGGTGGTCGAGGTATCTACCCCTCAACGTGGTTGTATGGGCATGTCACTCCCCAACAAGGTAGTTGAGGTATCTACACCTCAACACGGTGGTATGGGCATGTCACCCCCCAACAAGGTGGTTGAGGCATGTCACATCCTCAACAAGGTGATTGGGCATGTCACCCCCTAACAAGGTGTGGTCAATTGCAACGCTATAGATACTTTTTATGAATTCAATGTGTACATGTGTACATGCATGCCCTTAATCATCATAAAGCCACTTGACTTATGAACCATGTAATAGACCTTCAATATCTTGAGAATCCTTGTCAAGACATTTTATTGAACACTTGGTGGGTGTGTAATGCTAGTTCAAAATCATGCAATTCAAGAGTGAAATAATATGAGAAAACTCAATTTAAATCAACCCACCAACATATAGTAAAACCCTCATACGATACCGTGACACCCATCATCAAATCTCATAATAGATCATAGTTTCATAGCTCAAAACATGCATAGTCTCAATAGACAAAACCAATTCATAGTATAAGCTTGAAATGGACAAATATGCATATTCAATCATTATTTCATAAAACCCTAATATAATTTGTAATCAAAATCCATAATAAAAGATACCCATGGAAGATACAACTTGGAAACATGCACTTTTCATAAAAATGGATATTGGGCTCCATGGGTGAAAGGAACCAATGGATGAAACACACATACCTCAAACTTGGGTTTTATTGATGTAGACTTGAAGGAGACTTGAAGCTCAACCCCCGCTCTTGAGATCTGAAATTAAGCTTGGGATACTTGAATTTGATAGAATATCTGGTTAAGTCTTGGAGAAGGTTTTGAGAGGGTCTTGAGTGATATATAGTTGAAAAATGGCTAAGTATAGGTATTATAATGGACAAGTGGGCATGGTGCTATGACCCTAAGGCTTTTAGGACAAAATAGAAAATCAGGGAAAAGCTGTATTGATCCACGTCACTGGTGCAACATGGACCCATCACAGAGGGAACTCCAACACTAACCTATGCCCTTGGCGTGTCGCCTCCAGGAAGCGGATGGCTACTAGAATTCAAATTTTTACTAAAATTATTTTTCGCTATAGGTCCTCTAAAATTGGGGTTATACTAATTCCCCACAAAATTTCGCCCCTAGATCGAGAATATAAAGTTAGATGTTTTATATTATACACAAATTTTTAGCTATATGGAAATTACGATTATGGACATTTTCGAAACACATTTTTAGCGCGTTTTAGGGTGTTTCAATATCTCTCCCTTGGGAACATTCATCCCCGAATGTCAAAGAAGCATACATAAGAGAAGTAATTATGAAGATTTCAGCCTGATGTGAATGAAACAAATGCATTTAAACATCATTTCAAATCCCCGAATGTCAAAGAAATATACATAAGAGAAGTAATCATTAAGATTTCAGCCCAACAGGAATGCGATAAATGCACTTAAACATCATTTCAAATATCTCAACATGAATGTCAAAAATCACCATAAACTTGTCAACATAAACATGAATGCATGCAAAATGACATAAGGGTTGAAACTTAAGACTTTTAATAATATATGGGACTTAAATTAGTACCTTTGGCTTAACTAGAGTGGAAAAGATAGGGATATCACTTTCTCACGTTCGCCTCGGCTTTCGACATGGTACTTTTAACTTGATGATTCCTCTAAAGGACCTTAACGGAAGTCACATCTTTGTTTCTCAACCTCTTCATTTTCTATCCAAAATCTCTACCGAGACCTCCTCAAAGTCAAATTATCTTCTACAACACCCACAACATCCAAAGGCACTATAGCATTAGGGTCACCCACACACTTTCTCAACATGGACACATAGAATACCAGATGAACCATGTCTATCTCCATAGGCAACTACAACTCATATGCAACCTTACCAATCCTCCTAAAAACTTTATAAGGACCCATAAACTATAGACTTAATTTCCCCTTCTATCTAAATTGAACCACGCCCTTCATGGGTGAGAGTTTCAAGTAGACCCGATCACCAACCTTAAACTCAAAATCTCTTCTCCTCATATCAGAATAGGACTTTTGTATACTTAGGGATGTTTTCAATCTCTCCCTAATCAGCCTCTCCTTCTCCAAGGCTTCCATGACTAAATCCAGACCTAGCAAAGCCATTTTCCCCACTTCAAACCACCCAATTGGGGATCTACAATGCCTACCATAAAAAGCTTCAAAAGGAGCCATACCAATACTTGAGTAGTCGCTATTGCTATAAGAAAATTCAATGAACGGAAGATGTTCATCCCAACTGCCCTTACACTCCTAAACACAAGCTCCAAGAATATACTCAAAGGTTTGGATAGTCCTCTCGGCTTGATCATCCATTTGAGGATGAAAGGCCATACTAAGCTTAACCTTGGTACCAAGATCTCTTTGGAAGGACCTCCAAAAGTGAGAAGCGAATTGAGCACCATGATCTGACATGATAGACAAGGGCACCCTATGTAATCTAACCAACTCATATATATATATAACTTGGCATAATCTTCAGCACCATGAGTAGTTTTGGCTGGTAAGAAGTTAGCCGACTTTATCATTCTATCCACAAAAACCCAAATAGAGTAAAAATATTACCTAGTCTTAGGCAACCTAACCATAAAATCCATATTGATCTCTTCCCATTTTCAAGTAGGAATCTCTATGTCTTTGGCTAAGCCACCCAACCTTTGATGTTTGGCTTTCCCTTGTTGGCAATTGTGACATCCAAATATGAACTTGGCAATGTCCCTTTTCATGCCACCCCACCAATACACTTCCCTCAAGTCTCTATACATCTTTGTAGAACCGGGATGAATGGATTAGGATGAGTTATGGGCCTCCTTTTGATCTTCAAATCATCTACATTTGGAACACATAATCTACGTTGGTACCTAAGGGCACCATCTCCCCCTTAACCATCACTCACTAAAGCCTTCAACTCTAGTAAGGCAGGGTCAAGATCTTGTTTTGCCTTTACCTCCTCAATCAAGGAAGACTTGGAACCATCAACAACCACTACACCACCACTATCAACTTCATCCAATCTAACCCCCCAATCTAGCCACCCGGTGAACTTCTCTAGCCACCTCTTTACCACCATCATCAACATGAGCTAGACTACCCATAGACACCCTACTTAGAGAATCGACCATAACATTAGCTTTGCGGGTGATAATGCACACTCATATCATAATTTTTAAGGAGCTCTAACCAATTCTTTGTCTCAAGTTAAGATCTTCTTGGGTAAATACATATTGGAGACTCTTGTGGTCGGTAAACACATCAACATCAATCTCATATAAGTAGTGACGCCAAGTTTTCAAAGCAAATACCAGGACTGCCAATTGAAGATCATGGGTGGGATAATCTTCTCATGCACCTTAAGTTGTCTAGAGGCATATGCTATCTCCTTACTACTTTGCATCAGAAAACACCCCAAACCAATTCTTTAGGCATCACAATATATAACAAACCCTTCCAACCCTTCCGGTAGAGACAAGATAGTAGCAGAGACAAGTTTATCTTTCAATGTTTGAAAACTTTTCTCACATTCATTGGTTCACACGAATTTTGCCTTCTTTTGTGTTAAGTTTTTCTTAGGAGAAGCAATAGAAGAGAAACCATTTGCAAAGCTCCGTTAATAACCCGCCAAACCCTAGAAACTTCTAATGTTCAATGGAGTCAAAGGTCTAGGCCAATTTCTAATCACCTCCATTTTCTTAGGATCCACCTTAATGCCATCACCCGATACCACATGCCCTAGAAAAGTGACCTCTTTCAACCAAACCTCACATTTTTCATATTTTACATACAACCTCTCCTCCCTCAAGATTTGCAATACCACCCTCAAGTGATCCACATGCTCCTCCTCACTACGGGAATAAATCAAGATATCATCAATAAAAACTATCACAAACAAATCATGGTAGGTTTTAAAGATCTAATTCATGAGATCCATAAATATAGCCAGTGTATTAGTCAACCCAAAGGACATAACCACAAACTCAAAGTGCCCATGCCTAGTCCGGAAAGCCATCTTGGGAATGTCACACTCCCTTACAATCACTTGGTGATACCCAAACAGAAGATCAATCTTAGAGAAGTGACTAGCCCCTTGAAGTTGATAAAAAAGGCCATCAATCATGGTAGAGGGTACTTTTTCTTTATGGTGACTCTATTAAGTAGCCACTAATCAATGGACATTCTAAGAGAACCATCCTTTTTCTTCACAAACAACACTGGTGCACCCCAAGGTAATTTACTAGGCCTTATAAAATCCTTGTCCAACAAATCCCTTAATTGCTCCCTCAACTCTTTCGGGGCCATACGATAAGGGGGAATAGAAATAGGTTGAGTATTGGAAAGGAGATCCATACCAAAGTCTATTTTCCTTTCGGGCGAAACACCGGGAATCTAATCAGGAAAGACATCAAGAAACTCATTAACCACTGGAATTGACTTAACAGGAAGGACTTTGGACTCAACATCCTTAACCCTCACAAGATGATAGAGACAACTATTAGAAATCAACTTTTGGGCTTTAAGGCAAGAAAGAATCTACTCTTCACTACCACATCATAACTTTCCCACTCAGGGATGGGTTCATTAGGGAATCAAAATTTAACCCTATGAGTTCTACAATCAATAGAAGCATAATATGTATGTAACTAATCCATCCCAAGAATGACATCAAATTCCACCATATCTAATTCAACAAAATCACAAGGAAAACTTTTATGCAAAATGAACACGGGACAATTTCTATAGACTCTTTTAGCAATAATGGACTCATTAATGGGGGTAGACACTTTATAAGGCTCACACAACAATTCAGCACTAACATAAAGCTTGTTGGAAACAAAAGGAGTAATAAAAGAAATAGTGGCACCCGGGTCTATCAATGGATACACATCAAACTCAAAAACCTTTAACATAGAGGTGATGACATCGGGCACCTCATCTACCCCTTGTCTCCCTTGAAGAACATAGAATCCTCTTCATTTTTGACTTGTATTTGCACCTTGGCCTTATGGACTACTATCTCTACCTTTGTTGTAAGCATGAGATCAATCAATCACCTTATGACCCACTTCTCCACAACCATAGCAAGCATGAGAGTTCTTGAAACGTGGCCCATTATAGCTCCCACCATATCTTTAGCATATGGGGTTAGGCATCCCACCACCACCACCTTGGAATCTATGATTATTATTATCAAAATTTCTATTGGGAGCATTGGAAGATCCTTGGCCTTAGAACTTATGGCCTTGAGAAAATCGACCACCCTTGGAATTTTGGAATCCACCTTCAAAACGAGCCCTCTTGGACTCACCACTTCTTCTCTTTCTAAGCTTTTCCCCTCTAGTTATGCGGCATATGTCATGAGACAGGACAAACCCATATCACCTATTAGCATGTCAATATGACACTCATCATTGACTAAGTCGGATATAATTGACATAAATTTTTTCATGCTAGATCTTAGCTGGGCAACCAATTATGTGGTATAGTTGGAGAGTTGGTTGAACTTTAGGGCATACTCCCTCACACTTATGGAACCTTGCTTAAGGTTCATAAACTCTATCATTTTAGCCTCCCTTAGATCAATAGGAAAGAACCAGTTGAGAAATACGGCTTTGAACTCTTCCCACAGAATAGCATTATCATTCCCCTTCTCCATATTCCATTGAGTGAAACAAATTTAAGCCACCCCTTTCAGTTGGTAGGCCGCCAACTCCACTTTTTCCTCCGAATTAACCCCTATAATGGAAAACACCTTATACACCTCTCGATTAATTCTTGGGGATCCTCATCCAACTTGGATCCATGGAACTCTGATGGATTCATCCTAGTAAAATCCTTCACCCTTAAGGCCGGAGTATGAGCATAAGGAGCTTGGTGTCACAGACCTAGAACTCACGTAAGAACTTTCGAGTGGTAGGCCATCACACTGGGCTCCTTAGTTGATTTTGTTGGTCATAGCATGGGTAAGCATGGTAATAGCATCCCAGAACACATCTTGGGCCACCTCTCCATCTTGAGGAGCGGGAGGAGCCGGTTGCTCCTCGGGTGAATAGGCTCTCCTTAGTCTTCCTCTTAAAATAGGCATCATCTAGAATAGAAAAGAACATTCATTAGAGGAAAAAACCCTACCTTACTTCTAAAGCATGACATAGATCATGAAGAAGGGAAACATTTCCTAAAATACCTCATAGCCTCTTACTCATAGTTATGGCGCGCTTCACAACCATGAATAAGACTCTAATCAATGTAGTGTATTGGATTTTGAAGACCATTAACAATCTAGTACTCTGATACAAAATTTTTTATGACCCAAGCCTAGGGCCTAGACGTGACTCAGCGAATAGGGAAACCTGAAGGGACCCCAAACAAGCCTCTTAGCATATCAATGGCACATCTTCGGTCGTGGAAGCAAAATAAATACAACAAGAGATATAAACTACGGAATCAAGACTAAGAGAAGTTTTTGATAATCATAAAATACTCAAGAGTCAAGCTCATAGCATAAATACATCAATTGTTGCAACAACACCTTTAACATAGATTGGAGTGGGGCCCAAGACACTTTTCAGGCTCGCCCTTATAGTATCAAGTGTTTAATATAAAGAGACATCAAATGGTAAGAGAAACATAGTTTGTGACCCCAAAATTGAGGACTCACCAAAGCTTATCTTCAAAAATGCCAAACTTAGCTATGTAGAGGATAATCGAGAGGTGCTTCAGTTCTTACATGGTGACATCATGTAGGCATATAGTATGCGTTAGTACATTAGAATTTACTAAGTATGTAGGATACAATGTAACAAGACATAAGCCAACATACTCAAAATGCATAATTATAAGCAATGGATAAGTATAATACTAATATGGCATGCATGAACAATTCTTGAAGTAAAACATGCTTGGAAATCATATAACTTGTAAATATAGATTACATGTGTGGGAAAAGGCCATAATTATTGACCAAGCAACTAATACTTAGAAATCAAGTCATGTCACACATTGGAAGGTAATTGAGGTATCCACCACTCAACATGGTGGTATGCGTATGTCACCCCTCAACAAGGTGGTCGAGGTATCTACCCCTCAACATGGTAGTATGGGCATATCACCCCCAACAAGGTGGTCGAGGTATCTACCCCTCAACATGGTAGTATGGGAATATCAACCCCAATAAGGTGTTTGAGGAATGTCACCTCCTCAACAAGGTGATTGGGCATGTCATCCCCTAACAAGGTGTGGTCAATTGCAATACTATAAATACTTTTTATGAACTCAATGTATACATGCATGTCCTTAATGATCATAAAGGCACTTGACTTATAAACCATGTAATAGACCATCAATAACTTGAGAATCCTTGTCAAGATATTTTATCGAACACTTGGTGTGTGTGTAATGCTAGTTCAAAATCATGCAATTCAAGCGTGAAATAACATGAGAAAACTCAATGTAAATCAACCCACCAACATATTGTAAAACCTTCATGTAAGATACCTTGAAGTCCATCATCAAATCTCATAATAGATCATAGTTTCAGAGCTCAAAATATGCATAGTCTCAATAGACAAAACTAATTAACAGTATAAGCTTAAAATAGACAAATATGCATATTCAATCAATATTTCATAAAACCCTAATATATGTTATAACCAAAATCCATAATATAAGATACCCACAGAAGATACAACTTGGAAACATGAACTTTTCATAAAAAGGGAGATTTGGCTCCATGGGTGAAAGGAACCAATAGATGAAACACACATACCTCAAACTTAGCTTTTGTTGATGTAGACTTGAAGGAGACTTGAAGCTTAAATGGAGTTTTTGAGATCCAGAATTAAGCTTAGGACACTTATATTTGGATGAAATATTTGGTTAAGTCTTGGCAAGGGTTTTGAGAGGGTCTTGAGTGATATAGAGTTGAAAAATGGCTAAGTATAGGTGTTTTCATGTATAAGTGGGCATGAGGATATGATCGCAAGGCCCTTGGGCCAAAATAGAAAATCAAGGAAAACTGTACTAATCCGCATCACTGGTGCGATGCGGACCTATCGTGAAGGGCACTCCAACACTGATCCGTCCCCTAGTACATCGTGGCCAGGAATCGAATGGCTACTGGAATTTGATTTTTTTTGAAAATTATTTTTTGCTACGGGTCCTCTAAAATTGGTTTTTACCTATTTCTTACTCAATGTTTCGCCTAAATCAAGAATATGAAGTTGAATTTTGATATCATGAATTGATTTTGAGATGTAAGAATATTATGATTATGAATATTTCTGAAGCACATTTTTGGGGTGTTTTTGGATGTTTCCAAGGTGAAAATAATTGAGTTGGTGAGGCAAAAGTTTTGAAAAATATGGTCTCAAGGAGGGCCTTTATTCACTACTTTTCCTTAATATCATACCAAAGCTCCCAGAGCCTTCGTTACAAGCCTAGAAAGTCCTAAAGTGATCCTAGTCTAGTTACTTAAAGGTCCAAGTTATAAGTATAGGGGAAAGCCTATGGTGTTAGTCATCATGCATGAATATCTTTTGTAAGGGTAAGTAACTTTGCACAGTTCCTAAGCTAATTATGAAATCATCAGTGAGTGTAAAAAATAAGACATTTTTTTGTGATGGCACTTGCATTGTATTGTTAGCATTTGACTTTTCAGTAATTGTGGACTCTCGATATTCCCTTGCTTGTCATACTTCTGCTATCACATGCACCAGTGTGCTTTGGTTTGCTAAATAGCTATTTGATCTTGTTTTGAAAGTTGGTGTAGGTACTTGAGTTTGAATTGTATGTGATATATGCCATTAAGTTGAGGTCTGTGGCTTATTGTATTATCTATATAGATTGGATCGTCGCTTGAGGACAACCAACAATTTTAAGTTGAGGGTATTGATGTACTGTCAAAATACAACACTTTTGATGCCTAAAACATAGAATTTTGTGTGTTCCCACTACTACATTTATTGTTTTTATGTGTTTTTGTATTTAGTTTTATAGGAAAGTAGGTTGACATGACTTTGGGGCAATATTGCAGAATTTTCTAGTTTTTTGTCATTTACAAGACTCTCTACAAGTCGTAGAGCAATCTATGGGTTGTAGAGGTAGTTTTGTAACACATTCTAGTGAAGGATGAGATCTGAAGTTCACGTCTACGAGACCTCTATATGAGCGTAAAGCATTTTACAAGTTGTATAGATAGGTTTCGTGAACATTTCTAGAGAGGGATGAGTTGAAGTAGTTGAAGCCTATGCATCTGAAGTACGAGTCATGAATTAGTTTACGAGTCGTGAAGATCGTTCATAGAAGAGAACTCCAACATCTTAAGATGCTAAATATGAGACCCCGATTACGACTCGTAAATACCTTTCGTAGAGTCTGCCAACCAGTTTTTCTATTTTTTAGTATTTAATTATAATTACTATGAGTAGTACTTTTAGGTTATTTTTCAGTACAGTACAGTAGAGAACATCATTGGGGAGTACTTTTAGGGTTTTGTACTTGGAGACCTCAATACTTGGAGGAGAATACACTTGTGAATTAATTTGATCTTCAATGTTTTGATTCTCAATCAATTTTGGATTTTCTTGATTCTCAATACAATTGGGTAAATGTTTAATTATATTTCCTCAATTCATAATTTCTTCATCTACCCATAGCATGAGTAGCTAAATCTACAATTAGGGCTATGGGAACTATGAAGATCTAACAAAATAGACCCAAATATTTTGCAATTATTTAATTGGGTATATGCATGTATTAATCAATTATTCTTGTTTTGCATATTTTCTAATGGTGACCAACATTAGAACCCACTTAATGTTACTTTCTCAATTAAGGTAGTTATTAATAAGAAAGCAGATTGATTAATAGGATTTGATGTGTTCTCATCTGATCAACCAAACTGGGCCAATGAGAGGTTGACTGGGACTTATAAGTAATGGTTAGTATTGTACACTATGGAGATGGGCTAAGTCACATAGTGAAATTCATATCTCACTTGGATGAAAGGGGTTGGTGAACTTAAATTACCATCCTGCATGCTATGCACTATATATGAATTAGTTTATCAAGGGATACTAAGTTGGGGAATCATGGGGAACACAATACTGTAATTGCTCTCCATTATTGATTGTCTCTTGTGATAGTACGTTTAGTTTATTTTCTTGTTGAAAAATTCAAACCCCTAACCCCCCTTGGGGAATTGAGTTGGTTAGTCACTTGAATTGGTTATTAATGAATTTTCTTTTAGTCTATGTATTTCCTTGGGTTCAACCCTAACCTTGGTTAGGTTTTATATCTTGACAACAACCATTTTATCCTCAAAATGGAGGTGTAACTTGGGCGTCGTCAAGGATAAAGTTTCAAACGTTTTTTTCTATGTTCAATTCTTTGTCAATAAATGTTCCCTTGTGGAAACATTAATTAAAATGCCTGGATATATTAGGTTTATGAAAGAATTGGTGACAAAGAAGAGGGCGCTTGAATGTGAGACAATTGAAGTGTCTCAATACATCAGTGCAATCCTAACTCAAAAGCTCATGAAAAAGAAGGAAGACCTAGGGGCGTTCACCATTCCATGCACAATAGGAGCCTCAAAGTTCAGTAAAGCTCTTTATGCTTTAAAGGCAAGCATAAATCTCACGGCCCTTGCTATTTTTGAGGAATTGGGTTTGGAAACACCTTCACTGACTATAATGTATCCACTCATGGCTGATAGACCCATAAGACCAATGGGAATTCTACACGATATATTGGTAAAGGTAGATAAATTCATCCTTCTTGCAGATTCTATGATTTTGGATTGCGAGGTGGAAATGGATGTGCCAATCATTATTGAGAGGCCATTCTTAGCTACTGGGCAAGCTGTGGTTAATGTTGAGAGTGGTGATTTGAAATTTAGAGTGAATGATGAGGAGGTTATTTTCAAAATATGTGAAGCTTTGAAATTGGGATATGATCCTAGGGTATTTTCAATAATAGGCTAGTCGATGGTAACATGAAGTGAAGAGGAATGACATTGTGCCACGATGTTAACTAAAGCACTGCTTGGGAGGTAACCCAAGGTGAGTATTTTATTGCTTTTTATTTTGAATAATGGGTATTGAGTTATGTAGGGTTGACAAGAAAGATAGGAGTAGCAAGTTGATTAGGGCGATAAAGAGGGATTACTCGGCGTATCGCCAGGAATATTGGCGATCATTAGGTTGACCATACTTTGGTTCGAGTGGTAACTATGGAGGTGCTTTCAAATTTGGTGAACAAAATATATAATTGGTGAATCATCAATTCCAATTGGTGATGTTCAATTTCACTGCACTTTAGGGTGGAAGACGAGGTATGCTCACTGTGAAAAAGGGTGGTCCCTGGCATGCTTGGCGCAACGCAGATCGTACTAGGTAGTGTGGTTAAGTGTCATTGAGCATGCACACTCACCGATGTGCTTAAGGATTTTCAAATGAATTGGCCCTTTCACTTTTTCCTTCTCTCTTTTTCTCTTCTCTCTGCATGAAACGCCCCAAAAAGTGCCCGAAATTATGGCTTGAAAATGCCCAAAATTATAATTTACATATATCTCAAAATCCATGCATGATATCAAAAATCCAACTTCATATTAGTCATCAAGGGGTAAAATGGAGTGGAAAATGGGTGTAACCCTGATTTTAGAGCAACCGTCGCAAAATTTTATTTTTCCAAATTATTCTTATCTAGTGTCGATCTGCGCCCGAGGCGCGATGCGCCAGGGGCGCAAAGATGTGTATTTTGTTGCTAGTTTCACTATTTTAACCTAAGGCTTTGTTGTCTTGGTTCCATCCCTCCTACGTGAAAAAACACTTATACTTAGTCATTTTTCAACTCCATATCACTCAAGACACTCTCAAAACCTATTCTAACAGTTAGCCAAGTATTTCATCCAAATTTAAGTGTCCCCAACTCATTTTTGAATCTCAAGAGTTTAATTCAAGCTTTAAGTTCTCATTAAAATATTCATCAAGGAAATCTCCAAAGTTGAGGTATATGTGTTTCAACCATTGGGTCCTTTCACCCATGGTGCCCAACCTTCCTCTTTATATAATTGCATGTTTTCAAGTTGAATTATCTATGGGTACCTCCTATTATAAACTTGAGTATAAACTATGTTGTGGTTTAATGAAATATTGCCTGTTTAAGCATGTTTTGAGCTATGAATCTATGATCTATTATGAGATTTGATGAGGGGTTTCAATGTATCTTGCATAGGGGTGTTACCAAGTGTTGGTGGGTTGTTTTACATTGAGTTTTCTAACATGATTTCACTCTTGAATTGCATGATATTGAACTAGCATCACACACCCACCAAGTATTTGATAAAATATCCAGTTAAGGATTCTTGAGTTATTGATGATCTAGTGCATGGCCTATGAGTCAAGTGACTTTATGATGATGAAAGGAATATATATATCTGATGAATTCATGAAAAGTATCTATGGTGTTGCAAATTGACCACACCTTATTGGGGGTGTTAAGCCAAATCACCTTGTTAGGGAGTCTTAACCCCAATCACCTTGTTCAAGGGGTGTTAAGTGTAACACCCAATCACATAGTCGAAGGAAGTACACGACACGCAAGAAACTTCCCAAAAATGAGCCTCGGAAGTGCCCAAAATTGTAATTTCTATATATCTTAAAATTTATGCGTGATATCAAAAATATGCCTTCATATTCTTTTTTAAGGGGTCATTTTTAGTGGAAAATGGGTCTAACCCCGATTTAAGACCAAATGATGAGAAATTTCAATTTTTAAAAAATTTTATTTCCAGAGAGTAAAGCGCCCGCTTCTGCGATGCACAAGTGTGTTATTTTGTGACTGTTTTTTTCAAATTGGTCCAAGACTTTTACGTCTTGGGCCTAAGTGTTTTCATTCACTAAAATACCTATACTTAGACATATTTCACCCTCATATCATCCAAAATATTCCCCAATACTCACTCACACTTAGCCAAATTTTTCACTCCTAAATTCACGTCTCAAACCCTCATCCAGAACTAAGGATTTCCTTCATGATTCAAGTCTCAATCTCAATCTTCATCAAGAGTTTCTCCGAAGATAAGATATGTGCATTTCGTTCATAGGTTCCTTTCACCCATGATACCCAAGCTTCCTCTTACTCTAATTTGCATGATTTAAAGTTAAGAGATAGGTAGGTATATCTTATCATGAAAATCACTACACACTATGTTGAAGCTCATGAAATTGTAACTATTTCGCTATGTTTTGAGTTATGAAAACAAGGTCTATTGTAAGATCTCATAAAGGGCTTTGATGTATATTACTTGAGGGTGTTACAAGGTATTGATTTATAGTTTTACAATAGACTTTCTTGCATAATTTCACTCTTGAATTGCATGATTTTACACTAGCACTACACACCGACCATGTGTTTGATAAAATGTACGATTACAGTTTCTTGAGGAATTGAAGGCTCAATGTATGTCTTATGTTATGAGTGATGTTATGATGATGAAAGAAGAGTATGTATATGATGTTATGATGATGATAAAGCTCAATGCATGTCTTATGTTATGAATGATGTTATGATGATGAAAGAAGAGTATGTATATGATGTTATGATGATGATAAAAGGAAAGTATATATATGGTATTTCTCTATATTGTGTCGAATTGACCATAGCCAATTAAGGGGTATGCCTCAATCACCATGGGAGGTAGGGTGTGACCATCCTCTAACCTTTTAAGGGGTTTGTACCATGGCACCATGGGAGGTAGGGTGTGACTATTCTCAAACCTATCAAAGGGTTTATACCTTAGCACCATGGGAGTTAGGCAGTGACCATCCTCCAACCTATCAAGGGGTTTGTACCTCAATCAGCATAGGAGGTAGGGTGCAAGAATCTACCATAGTATGGTCCAGTTTTGCACCTTTATTATGATATATGAAGCATGCTTTTATTACAAGCATCACTTATGCATGTCATCTTGTTATATTCTAGTTAATTGCTTAAATTATACATATCGAATACGTCACTTATCTCGTGTTGCATTGCATCCTACATACTTTATACATTCAAACATACTAACGCATACTCTTATTTACATGATATCACTATGTAGGAACCAATACACAAGTTGATCATCCTCCTCCTCCACGTGGCTAGTTGGGTACTACTCAAGCTAGTTGGTGAATCCTCCACTTTGGGGACCTTATTCTAAGTTTCTCTTATTATGTACTGAGACACTCTTCCTTATTATTTACTTTATCTATGAGGGTGAGCCCAGTTCCTTTGTCTTGGCCCTTGCTTTCATCTATGTAATTGCGGTGTTGTTGGATATGCTATGTATCTATGTTATAAGCTTTGACTCTATAAACTCTTGTTGTTCATGATATGGAAGTGTTCCCCTAGCACCAGTTGGCCCAATTTGTTATTCCTTATTATATTCTATTGCTTCCGCGACCAAGGATGTGTAATGATATGCTACGAGGCTTGTTTGGAACCCCTTTGGTTTCCCCATTCACTGGTCATGTGTAGGCCCTAGGCTTGGGTCGTGACAAAGGTGGTATCAGAGTACTCAGTTGTTAGATCCTTGGTGTCTAACACATCGCATTGATTAGAGTCTTATTCGTAGTTGTGTTATGCGCCACAACTATGAGTAGGAGGCTAAGAGATGTTCTAGGAAATATTTCCCTTCTTCGTGTTCTAAGTCGTGCTATAGAGTTGAAGTAATCTTTCTCCCTAGTGACTGTCCTTTGCTATGTCAGATTATGCCTAATACGAGATGATAAGCCCGCACGCCTGAGGAGCAATCGAGCAATGGGGAACTTAGGGATGTTCTCACCTTGCTTGCACAAGTGGCTACTATTCAAGCTAATCAAGAGAGTTAAGCCTCTCATGCTTCTACACCGGCCTCTAGGGTAAGGGACTTCATGAGGATAAATCCTCCGGTGTTCTATAGGTCAAAGGTGGATGAAGATCTGCAAGAGTTCATTGATGAGGTCTATAAGATTTTAACTATCATGGGTGTTGGGCCGAATGGAAAGGCGAAGTTGGTAATGTACCAACTTAAAGGGGTAGCCCAAATATGGTATGACTAATGGAAGAGGGAGAAGGGAAATAGTAATGTGGTGCTTTGGGAGAAGTTCAAGGTGGTCTTCTTTAATAGGTTCTTCCCCCTTAAACTTAGGGAAGCTAAGTTAGTGGAATTTATGAATTTGAGACAAGGGTCCATGAGTGTGAAGAAGGGGTGGCCGGTCCCACCATGGCCAAGGGTCTTCTCATATTTCCAAGGTGGGCTTTACTAATAATGTCCCAAGACCTCAAGGTGTTGGTAGTGTGGCTCCTATTGTTGGGTGTCCAAAGTGTGGTAGGGGTCATAGTGGCCCATGTTTGAGGGGAACTAATGTTTGTTTTAGTTGTGGGGAGATGAGTCATAAAAAGTTTGAATGCCCTCAGTATTGCAACAAGGCTAAGAAGGTGCATCCACAAGGTACTAATGTGGTTCCATTGGGGAGAGATGGCCAATAAGATGGTGCCCCAAGGCATAATTGGTCTTATGCTTTGCATGGGAGGCAATGGGTTGATGAAATGCCTGACGTTGTTACCGGTATGTTCAAAATCTTTGACTTTGATGTATATGCATTGATTGATCTAGATGCCACTCTTTCTTTTGTCAACCCCCTTTGTTATCAATAAGTTCCATGTTGACCCCGAGTTGTCGCATGAGTCATATGAAGTGTCTACTCCTATTGGTGCATCTATTGTTGCTAGGAAAGTTTATAGAAGTTGTCTTATTTGTATCTTGCATAAAGTGTTGTCTTGTGACCTTGTTGAGTTCAACATGATTAATTTTGATATCATTCTTGGGATGGGTTGGTTGCATGCCTACTATGCTTCTATTGATTATAGAACCCGTAGGATCAAGTTTTAATTTCCAAACAAACCCATCCTTGAGTGTGAAAATCAAGATGTGGTTGTGAAGGGTAGATCATCTCTTGCATTAAAGCCCGTAAGTAGATCTCTAAGGGGTGTCTTTACCATCTTGTAAGGGTTAGGGATGTGGAGTCTAAAGTCCTTCCCATTGAGTTGGTTTCGGTTGTAAATGAGTTTCTTGATGTCTTCCTAATCTAAGATTGATCTTCGGTCTGGGTATCATCAAGTGAAGGTGAGGGAGTGTATATTCCCAAGACGGTCTTTCAAAATAGGTATGGGCACTATGAATTTGTGGTGATTTCTTTTGGGTTGACCAATGCACAGGCTATCTTTATGAACCTAATTAACAGGGTCTTTAAACCCTACCTTGATTCCTTTGTTGTGGTGTTCAATGATGACATCTTGATCTATTCTCATGGTGAGGAGGAGCATAGGGCTCATTTGGTGGTTGTGTTGCAAAGATTGAGGGAGGAGAAATTGTAAGCGAAATATGAAAAGTGTGAATTTTCGTTGAGGCAGGTTGCCTTCCTAGGTCAAGTGGTGTCCGGGGATGGTATTAAGGTGGATCCAAAGAAGACCGATGTGATTAGAAATTGGCCTAGAACGATTGACCCCATCGGACATTAGAAGTTTCTTGGGCTTAGCAGGTTACTATCGAAGGCTCATGAATGGGTTCTCTTCTATTATTTCCCTATGAAAAAATTAACTCAAAAGAAGGCTAAGTTTGTGTCCGCTCCTATATTGTCACTACCATATGGTCTTGAGCAATTTCTTATGTATTGTTAATTTTGAGTTAATTTTGTCACAGGGAAATAATAGAAAAGAACCCATTCACAATGCTTCCTGGGTCGGTTTTGGGTTGTGTGTTAATGCAAATTGGTAAGGTCATAGCCTATGCTTCTAGACAACTCAAAGTGCATGAAAAAACTACCCTATCCATGACCTTGAGTTAGCTGCCATTGTGTTTCCTTTAAAGAATTGGCGTCATTAATTGTATGGGGTGCGTGTTGATGTGTTCACCGATCATAAGAGCCTATAATATGTCTTCACTCAAAAGGATCTCAACTTGAA
>DF357995.1:126323-148808 GCA_000787875.1 Solanum virginianum
CTTAACATCGATTGAGGATCATTATTTGTATGGGATCCATGTTGATGTGTTTACCGATCATAAGAGTCTCCAATATGTGTTCACTCAAAAAGATCTTAAATTGAGACAAAGAAGGCGGTTACAACTCCTTAAGGATTATGACATGAGTGTAAATTATCACCCCAGCAAAGCTAATGTTGTTGCTGATGCTCTAAGTTTGAGACAAAGAAGGTGGTTAGAGCTTCTTCCCGATTATGATATGAGTGCGCATTAGCAACCCGGTAAGGCTAATGTTGTGGTTGATGCTCTAAGTAGGGTGTCTATGGGTAGCCTAGCTTATGTTGATTATGGTGGCAAGGAGGTGGGTAGAGAGGTTCATAGGTTGTCTAGATTCGGGGTTAGGTCGCAAGAGATTGATAATGGTGGTATAATGGTTATTGATGGTTCTATATCTTCATTGATTGAGAAGGTGAAGGCAAAGCAAGATCTTGACCCTGCCTTGTTGAAGTTGAAGGCCATGGTGTGAGATGCTAAGGTGGAGGTTTTCTCCCAAGGGCAAATGGTGCCCTTAGGTACCAAGGTAGGTTGTGTGTGCCTAATGTTGATGACTTGAGAAAGAAGATTTTAGATGAGGCTCATAATTCTTCCTATTCTTTTCACCCCGGTTCTACAAAGATGTATAGAGATTTGAGGGAAGTGTTTTGATAGGGTGGTATGAAGAGAGATATTGCTAAATTTGTATCTGATTGTCATAATTGCCAACAAGTGAAAGCCAAGCATCAAAGTCGGGATGACCTAGCCCAATATATTGAGATTCCTACTTGGAAATGTGATGACATTTACATGGATTTTGTGGTTGGGATGCCTAAGACTAGAAAGCATTTTTATTCTATTTGGGTTGTTGTTGATAGAATGACAAAGTCAGCTCATTTCCTACCGATCAAAACTACTTATGGTGCCAAAGATTATGCTAAATTGTACATTCATGAGTTTGTTAGATTACAAGGGGTGCTTTTATCTATCATTTCGGATAATGGTGCTCAATTCACTTCTCACTTTTGCAGGTCCTTCCAAAGATTGGATGACCAAGCCAAAAGATCTATCCAAACTCTTTAGGATATGCTTAGAGCTTGTGTCTTGGAGTTTAAGCATAGTAGGGATAAACATCTTCCTCCTATTGAGTTTGCTTACAACAATAGTTGTCATTCAAGTATATGGCTCCTTTTAAGGCTCTCTATGGTAGACGTTGTAGGTCCCTGGTTGGATGGTCTGAGGTAGAGGAGATGGCTTTGTTAGGTCTATATTTTATTATGGAGGTCATGGGGAAGGTGAGGTTGATAAGGGAAAGACTGGAAACAACCTAAACTAGATAAAAGTCCTATGCCGATGTGAGGAGAAGGGATCTTGAATTTAAGGTTGGTGATTGGGTCTATTTGAAGGTCTCACCCATGAAGGGCATGGTTCATTTGGGTAAAAAGGGTAAATTGAGTCCAAGATTTGTGGGTCCTTATAGAGTGTTGAGGAGGATTGGTAAGGTGGCCTATGAGTTGGTGTTGCCCAATGATATGAATGTGCTTCATCTGGTCTTCCATGTGTCTATGTTGAGGAAGTGTGTAGGTGACCCAAGTGCTATTATGCCTTTAGGTGTTATGGTTGTTATTGAAGAAAATTTGACTTATGAAGAGGTCCTCGTAGAAATTTTTGATAGACAAGTGAAGAGGTTGAGGAATAAGGATGTAGTTTTCATTAAGGCCCTTTGGAGGAACCAACAAGTTGAAAGTACCACATGGGAAGGCGAGGCGGACATGCAAAAGTGGTACCCATATCTCTTCCACTCTACTCAAGACTAAGGTACTAATTTACGTCCCCTATGTGATTTCAAGTCTTAAGTTTCAGCCCTTATGCCATTTGCATGCATTCATGTTTCAGTTAGCAAGTTTATTGTGATTTTTGACACTCATGTTGAGATTTTTGAAAATGATATTTAGATGAATTGTTGCATTCATATATTGGGTTGAAATCATCTTGAGTGCTTCTCTTATATACATTTCTTTAACATTTAGGAACGAATATTCCCAAGGGGGAGATATTGAAATGCCCCAAAAAAGTGCTCGAAAATGTGCCTTGAAAATACCCATAATCATAATTTCCATATACCTCAAAATCCATGCGTGATATCAAAAATCCAACTTTATATTCATGATCAGGGGCAAAATTGAGCAGGAGATGGGTATAAACCTAATTTTAGAGCAACCGTAGCAAAATTTCATTTTCCAAGAAAATTCTTATCCAACGCCGATCTGCACCCGAGGCGCGATGCCCTAGGGTTGCAGAGATGTGTATTTTGTTGCCAGTTTCACAGTTTCAGCCTAAGGCTTTGGGGTTTTTAGCCCATGCCCTCCTATGCGTAAAAACACTTATACTTAGTTACTTTTCGACTTCATATCACCTAAGACACTCTCAAAACCCTCTCTAACACGTCGCCAAATATTCCATCCAACTTCAAATGTCCCAAACTAATTTTCAAATCTCAAGAATTTCATTCAAACTTCATGTCTTCATCAAAGAAATTCCCAATGTTGAGGTTTGTGGGTTTCAACTATTGGGTCCTTTCACTCATGGTGCCAAACCTTCCTCTTTATGTAAATTGCATGTTTTCAAGTTGAATTATATATGGGTACTTCATATTATGAACTTGGTTTATACACCTGCCAAGTGTGTAAATCTATAATCTATTATTAACATATTATGAACTATGTTCGGGTTTCATGAAATGTTGACTATTTAAGCATATTTTGAGCTATGAATCTATGATCTATTATGAGATTTGATGAGGGGTTTTAATGTATCTTGCATGGGGGTATTACCAAGTGTTAGTGGTTTGATTTACATTGAGTTTTCTAACATGATTTCATTCTTGAAATGCATGATTTTGAACTAGCATGACACACCTGGCAAGTATTTGATAAAATATTCGGTTAAGGATTCTTGAGTTATTAATGATCTATTGCATGGCCTATGAGTCAAGTTTATGATGATAAAAGGAATATATGTATGTGTTGAATTCATGAAAAGTATCTATGGTGTTGCAAGTTGACCACACCTTGTTGGGGTGTTAAGCCAAATCACCTTGTTGAGGGGTGTTAAGTCCAATCACCATGTTGAGAGGTTGTTAATCCTCAATCACCTTGTGGGGGATGTTAAGTCTGTACTACCTTTTTGAGGGGTAAATACCTCTATTGCCTTGTTGAGGGTGGCAAGCTCGTACTATCTTGTTAAAGGTCCTTCCAACACGACTATGAGTAAAAGGCTATGAGGCATCTTACGTACTATCTTGTTAAGAGGTATGTACCTCAATCATCTTGTCGATAGGGGGTGGCGGCAAACCTGTATTACCTTGTTAAGGGCTATGTACCTCAATCACCTTCCAAGGGGGTGACAAGCCTTGAAGTTCAAGCAAATTGAAACGACCCCCAAAAAGTGCTAAAAAATGTTCCTCGGAAGTGCCCGGAATCATAATTTTCATATATCTCAAAATCCGTACGATATCAAAAATTTGACTTTATATTCTTATTCAGGGGATCAAATTGAGTGAGAGATGGGTATAACCCCGATAGTTGTGGCTAATCAAGACAATCAAGGGGCCCAAGCCCCTCATGGTCTTACACCGGTATCTAGGTTGAGAGACTTCGTGAGAATAAATCCTTTGGAAACAAATTGCAATTTCAATTTTCCAAAAATCGAATTCCAGTGAGGTTTCCACACCCCTAGCGCGATGCGCCAAGGGCGTGCCTCAGCACAATTTTTGTCTAGTTTTTCTTTTCCGGTCCAAGGCTTTTGGGTCCTTGTCCTAAGTGTGTCCATGCATGAAAATGCCTATACTTAGCCTTATTTCACCTTTATATCATTCAAGACATTCCCAAATACACTCCCAAACACTTAGACAATATTTCAGCTCCAAATTTCAAGTCTCAAAACTCATCTAGATTCTAAGGTTTTCATTCAAGCTTTAAGTCTCCATCTCTAATATTCATCAAGCTATTCTCCAATGCTAAGATGTGTGAGTTTCTTTCATGGGTTCCTCTCACCCATGATACCAAAACTTTCTTTTACTTAAAATTATATGCTTTAAAGTTGATTTTCTCATGGATCTTAATTATTATGAATTTCGTTACACACTATGTTGGGGTTTCATGAAATTATAGATGTTTTAGCATGTTTTGAGCTATGAATCTATGGTTTATTGTGAGATTTGATGAAGGGTTTTGATATATATTGCTTGAGGGTCTTATCAAGTATCTATTGATGGTTTTACATTGGATTTTCTAGCATGATTATACTCTTGAAGTGCATGGTTTTACCCTACTACTACACACTTGCCAAGTGTTTGATAAAAATGTCTGGTTATGAGTTTCTTGAGGAATTAAAGGTCAAATGCATGTTTTACGAGTTGAATGACTATATGATGATGAAAGGAATGTATGTATATTATATTATCTCTATAATATTGGGAATTGACCAACCCTAACTCGGGGGGTTGTAAGCCCATGTAACCTTATTGAGGGGTTTGTACCTTGATCGCCTTGCTCGGGAGGTGGTAGGCCTATGGAACCATCTCGAGGGGTTTGTTTCTTGATAACCATGTTGGGGGTTTTGTACTCCATCAACCATGTTGGGGGGTTTGTACCTAATCAACCTATTGAGGGGTTCGTAGCTCATTCGTCTCTCTAAGGGGGTCGTAGGCCTTAGATATGCACTAACAATGGTCTCTCCTAGCACGTGTATTATGTACTATATAAACATGATTTTACTTTAAGTATCATTCGTACATAATTCAAATGTACTAACACATACTCTATACCTACATGATATCACCACGTAGGAACCAGAGCCCTACTTGATCATCCTCCTCGGCATGGCTAGTATGACTTTTCTCAAATTCTTTGGTGAGTCCTCCATTTCGAGGATGATGCTTATGACCTCCTACTATGTTCTAAGACTATTCTTCTTTTTTATATATGTTGACTATGAGGGTGAGCCTGGTAGCTTGCCTTGGCCCCTGCTAAGTATCTAAGTTTTAGACGTGTTGTTAGACATGTTTATATTATGATTTGAGCTTTGACTCTCTCGAATCTTGAGGTTTATGATATGAGAATTATCCCTTAGCCCCATTTGTCCCTATCTACTAGCGTTTGTTGTATTTTATTGCTTCCACAACCAAGGATGTGTGTATGATATGCTAACAGGCTTATTTGGGGTTCCTTTTGGCTCCTCATTCATCGCATCACATCTAGGCCCTATGTTTGGGTTGCAAAAAACTTGGTATCAGAGTACTAGGTTGTTAAATCCTCGGAGTCCAACACACCGCATTGATTAGAGTCTTATTCATGGTTATGTTGTGTACCACGACTATGAGTAAAAGGCTATGAGGCATCTTAGGAAATGTTTTCCTTCTTCATGTTCTAAGTCGTGCTATAGAGTTGAAATAAGGTTTTCCCCTAACAATTGTTCTTTGCTATGCTAGATCATGCCTAACACAAGAGGAAGAAGAGCCCGCACTCCCGAGAACCAACCGACTCATGGTGAGCTATAGGATGCTCTCACGTTGCTTGCACAAGTTGTGGCTAATCAAGACAATCAAGGGGCCCAAGCCCCTCATGGTCTTACACCGGTATCTAGGTTGAGAGACTTCGTGAGAATAAATCCTTTGGAATTCCATGGGCCAAAGGTGAATGAGGAACCTCAAGAGTTCATTGATGAGGTCTACAAGAGTTTTTGCTATTATAGGTGTTAGATTGAAGGATAAGGCGGAGTTGGTGGTTTACCAACTCAAGGGGGTGGCATAAATATGGTTTAACTAATAGAAGGAGGAGAATGGAATCAATAATGTGGTGCTTTGGGAGTAGTTCAAGACGACTTTTCTTAATCGATTCTTCCCTCTTATGCTTAGGAAAGCCAAATTAGTGGAGTTTATGAATTTGAGACAAGGGTCTATGAATGTGAATAAGTATGCCCTCAAATTCACTCAACTCTCTAAATATGCTCCTCACTTGGTGGCCGACCAAAGGTCTAGAATGAATAAATTTGTGATGGGTGTTTCTGATTTGGTAAGTGAGGAATGCCAGTCCGCTATGTTGATTAGTGATATGGATTTATCTCGGTTGATGTCATATGCTAAACAAAAGAAGGAGGAGAAGTTGAGAAAGAGGAGGAGTCATGAGGCCAAGAGGGTCCATTTTGAGGGAAAGTTCCATAGTCGGAAGGGTAGCCGGTTCCATCAAGGCCAAGGGTCTTTTCATGCATCTAATAACAAGGTTGCCGATGACATTCCAACACCCCAAGGTATTGGGGTTGTGGTTCCTAATGGTGGGTGTCCAAAATGTGGTAGGTGTCACAGTGGCCCATTTTTTAGGGATACTAATGTGTGTTATGGTTGTTGGAAAGTTGGGCATAAGGAGATGGATTGCCCCTGAAATCGCAACAAGGGCATGAAGGTTCGTCCACAAGGTCCTAATGCAGTCCTTTTGGTGAGAGGTAGTCAACAAGGTGGTGCCCTAAGGCATAATCAGTTTTATACTTTGCATGGGAGGCAAGGGATTGACGAGTTGCCCGATGTCATTACCGATATGTTGAAAGTCTTTGATTTTGATGTGTATGCATTGATTGATTAGGGTGCCACTCTTTCTTTTGATACCCCCTTTGTTGCCAAAAAGTTTCATATTGAGCCTAAATTGTTATGTGAGTCATATGAGATGTCTACTCCTATTGCTGTATCTATTGTAGCTAGAAAGGTTTATAGAAATTGTCCCATTTATATCTTGCATAAAATATTGCCTTGTCATCTTGTTGAGCTGGACATGATTGATTTTTGATGTCATTCTTGGGATAGATTGGTTACATGCATACTATGCCTCTATTGATTATAGAACCCATAGGGTCAAATTCCAATTCCCAAATAAACCCTTTTGAGGTTACATCACAAGGAAACATTGCTCGTAGTGTGCTAATAATTCCAACTGCTATAACATATATATATGTTATGACAGCAAAATGGAGTTAAAAGTGTGCAAAAGGGTAAGACCTGGTGGAATCCTGGAAAATGAGTAAACATATGGAAAGACAGTAACAAGTGGTGTCAACAACATCCTCGCCAATCCGCGGAAAGCTCGTGGAGATCCCCTAACTATGCAGGACCCCAGTGATCGCCTAATATTGTAGCACCTAAAGCCCCAAAACACTGACAGAAAGGTGATATGAAGAACCTTTTGGTGGATCACCAAATTGGATATGTAGAGGAAAGAGTCATCACCTAATATTACAGTGGAAGAAGCCTTATAAAGATGCATAGGAAAGTGGTCAAGTGAACATTCGGTATATCGCAGAGTGCTAGGCGATGGTCGGCCTTGATCGCCAAATGACATTTCACTACATAAACTTTCACACATTTGCATGGAGTATATAGGCAATTTTAGAAAGGACATTGTACATCTTGTAGTAGTAGTACATAGAACTTTCCTCTTAGAGTTCAAGGGAGACTAGGGTTTTGAAGCTTTTAGGCATCAAATTGGAGAGGACTAGCTGGTGATAATCAACTGATTTTTACTCAATCTTGATACCCATGACTTCTACTAGATTGTATGGTATTCAATTATTAATTTCTAACATGTGTGGCTAAAACCCCATTGTCACGACCCAAGCCTAGTGTCTAGTTGTGACACCACAAATGGGGAACCCGAAGGGATCCTAAACAAGCCTCTTAACATATCGTCACACATCCCTGGTTGCAAAAGCATACAAAAGACATATATAAATAAAAGTAAGGGCAATGGGACTAAGGGAGAAACTTGTATAATCATCGAAGTCAAAAGTTAAGAGTCATGCTCTTACATAGTACACACCTTGTCCAACATACACCTCTAAAACATAGAAAGAGCGGGGGCCAAGACAAGCTACCGAGCTCACCCTCATAGTCAAATATAACATAAGATAGTATTTCAAAACAAAGATAATAGGGAAAGACATAAATTAAAGTCCTCAAAATGGAGGACTCACCAACAACTTGGAATAGCACCGTCTAGCCACGCGGGAAAGGAGGAGGATGATCAACTTGGGCACCGGTTCCTATATGGTAATATCATGTAGGCAAGAGTATGCATTAGTATATTTGAATATACCAAGTATGTGGGATGCAATGCAACAATAAACAAGGTTCATAATCAAAATGCATAGATTAAACAATAGGCATAGTATAGCAATATGGCATGTATGATCGATGCATAAGTAAAACATGCTAGGATAAATCATCCTTATATAAGATATCATATACATAGAAGAGACCAAGCTAGAATACCAACTTTGGATGGGAGATGTCATTCACACTCGGACACACTAGTGGCAAGTTACTACACCCCTTGCATGATTGATGTCCTTCATACCCGGACACCCTAGTGGCAAGGTACTACATCCATCGTATGGTTGATGTCATTCACACCTGGACACTCTTGTGGCAAGGTACTCCCCCTTACATGGTTGATGCCGTTCGCACCCGAACACCCTGGTGGCAAGGTACTCATCCCTCACATAGTCGTCCGAGCACTTATGCCCCCCGGACTAGACATGGTCTAATGTAACATATTAAATAAAACATACATATATATCATGTCCATAAGCTCATTTCATAATTAAAACATCATACATATCATATCTTATGCTTTGAACCTTCAATTCCTCAAGAAACCATAATCGGATATTTTATCAAATACTTGGCAGGTCTGTAATGGGTGTAAAGGAGCATGCAATTTAGAGATGAAATCATGTAGGAAAATCAGTGGTAAAATCTTTAATCAACACTTTGCAATACCTCCAAGACATTCACATCAAAACCCCTCATAAATTCTAACATTAGATCCAAGATTTGAAACTTAAAACATGCTAAAACAATCATACTTTCATAAACTAAAATCAATGTGCAGTAAATTTTTCAATATACAAGACCCACATGTAAAATCAACTTTAATTCATGCAATATTAATTAAAATAGGGTTTACGCACCATGAATGGAATGACCTAATGGTTCAACACCACATACCTTAGCTGTTGTGAAGTTCTTGAAGAAGACTTTAATGGAGATTTAAAGCTTGGGTGAGATCCTTGAAGAAATCCTTGAGATTGGCCTTGAGTTTGGGACTTCAATTTAGGGTTAGAAATGAGTCTAAGTGTTTAGAGAAATATTGGGGAATGTTTTGGGGTGATATGAGGGTGAAATAAAGCTAAGTATAGGTGAAAATACATTTGGGAAGACTTAGGTCTAACACTTAGAAAAATTTGGGGCGAACTAGGAAAAGACAGTGCAGGAAAAACACCTCTCCACATCGTGGAGAGGTCGCGGACACTTCTAGAAATTGTACCAAGTGCAAATTTCATAATTTGATTCCTTTGCTTTAAATTTAGGGTTAGACCCTTTTCGCCCTAATTTAGACCACCTAAATAAGAATATGAAGTTGAATTTCTAAAATTTCAAATGGATTTTTAGATATATGGAAAATAAGATTCCTGACACTTTCGAGGCATGTTTTCGGGAACTGTTTGGGGTCGTTTCACCCATGTTAGGGGAGTGCTTTTGATATGGGTCTTTCATTTACTTTATCAGTTTGTAATATATTGACTTACCTCTAGTTGATTTGGGTGAATTTATATCCATTTCTAAGTCTAATGTATAAATTTCAAGGTTGCAAACTTGGGGTTTTGTTTTAGATCTCCAATTGTTGCCTTAGCTGGTAATATTAGAGTGTGGAATAGATATAATGGCTAGAAACCTTATGGGGTTTTAGTTGATATCCATATTTATGGATTCAATGGCCAAGGTAGTAGGCATTTTGCTGTGACTTCTTAGGCCAAGCGTGTCCTTGGCGGTTTGCATGTGATATCTTAGCCGATTCATACAAAACACTCATATATCATAGGTTATTTGGGTTACAAGAAACCTAGCCTATTCACTTATATCAATGCATGTAGTCAAGTATCTGGACCCATTTGATCGATTAATTCACATATTTTTACATCTCCAATATCTTTTCTTAATAGATGTTTAATTCGTCAATTAGAACTTGTTAGCTGAACTCTGTTTTGTTTACTGCAACCCCCAAATCCTACAATTACTTGGTCAAACAAGTCACTTTTATCTTAAACAATGATTCACTGTGGGATTAATCGTAACCTCTAAAATTGGGTTATTATGCTGATGTCAACCACACGTTCTCCTTTTGAGAGTTGAGTTGAGCGACATCAATGACATGAGTTGATTACTATCATGGCATGTTTTGAAGGTGCTATGAATATGATTCCTCCATAAATATGAATTACATGAGGATTGGGGAAACCTTTCCCTTTGCTTCATGATCAAGTATTGATGAGGATTGGGACAACCTTTCCTTTTAATTCATGTTTATGTAATGATGAGGATTGGGTCAACCTATTCCTTTACTTTATGTTTATGTAATGATAAGGACTGGGGAAACCTTTCCCTTTACTTTACATTTATGTATTGATGAGGATTGGGGCAACCTTTCCCTTTACTTCATGTTTGTACATTGATGAGGATTGGGACAACCTTTCCCTTTACTTCATATTCAGGTATTGATGAGAATTGGGACAACATTTCCTTTTGCATATTGTTTCGGTATTAATGAGGACAAGTACAACCTTTATGTCATGGCCCAAAGATAGAAGGATAAGACTCGTCTTATCCCACCAAGATAAGTTAGTCGAAACCCTTTCATAACGCCTGGTATTCAAACATTGGCTCGAGGTGATAAAATACAAAATTAAATTAAGATTAAAAGATTATCAATAGTCAATAATATGGATAACAGAGTTAATTTAATGGATATCCCCAAAACTTGGTTGTCATGTGCACAAGCCTCTTAATATGTTACAATAGATTTTGAAAGAAAACGCAAGTCTCAAATGCTAATGCTCTGAAATAGAACAAAATTATTAATAGGAGTGAGAAGTCTATTGAGATGGAAAATAACTACCTCACACAATCTCCACAGGAAGCCTCAGACAAGAAAAGATAGAGGGTATCATGTGTAGCAAGGGGTGCATTGGACCCAAAAATGATACATGGTACCTAGCAAGTGAACTACTAAACATAAAATTAAGTAATATAGAATAGAGATACTCCTAACACTCCAACTTAACCTTCACAACTACAACCTGCATAAAACCAGTCCAACCTAGTAGTTCACAATTTACATATCGTATTGCTCAACAATATCACACAAACAACTATAGATCAAGGATACAAGGGATCAAGTGCATTTATCATAAGTTTCACCAAAGGCACTCACAAATTCATAAAGGATAAAGATGTGCAATGCAATGCAATAGAATAATGTTTGGTATAATAATTCATATCTAGCCTAGTGATACATACCGACTGTCTCTCTGTCCAGGACCCATGGGGGACTTTTAGTCCATGCATCCATTGTGGCATGCAACACGATTCTCAAATTATATTATCTGTTGTGACATGGGACATGACCATCAATTCATAGTATCCGTCACAACTTGCGACACGTCCCTCGAAATCATACATCCTCTTTAATTCTTATTCTTTATCGGTTTACATAACACTTGTCACAAAAATTAATGCAAATAGACATGTTTATATAATAAAAAGGAGATGATCTATTTTAATACAATGCATAATTCACAACAACATAGTCTTGGTACAACATCTACATCAACTCAATGTATCGAATCATTCTCAACACTTTACACAAGGAAGCATGAGATTCTATATAATTAACAAAGGTTGAAAAATTCACTTGCCTTAATAATTGAAAACACTCACTATGAGACTTGAGCATTTCCCTTTTGAATAGAATCAGACACACCATAATCTAAAGAAAATAAGATTTTTCAATTAAATTTTGAAACGAACAACACTCATATTATTATATGACCTAACCTAGACCCAAAATTATCCAATTCTATAGCCAATTTTTTTTTTCTAAATTTCTAAAAATATACAGACATATGTACATACCAAGACAACGTACAATAATAAGTTCAATTAATGAAAAATCAAAAGCACTCGTAATATTACAAAGTACCCACATGCTATAACAACAAAGAAACAAAGAAGCTACACTTGCTTTGATGAGATATTCCCAACACCTATTATTAAATTTTCTACCCTAATATATAAAAATTTTAATCACAATAAAATATCAAATTTCTAATAGCTACCAGGCAACTAGCACCACCATAGCTATATAAACTGGCATGGCTTTTCCTTTCTGCAATTCCACCAATCACTGGTCCCCCCATTATACAATATGATAGGAAATTGCTCACCTATGGATCTATTTCAAAGTCATCCAATTCTATTGTTCTCTAAGACAAATCACTGCGCATAAACAAATAAGTTTCTTGGTTTTTGCAACCCTAAACCATGCCCATCACAATTGTTGCTTAGTTCATAGACCCAAAAATATGTGTAGGATAAATCAATATCTATTGGTATTACATCATGTAGTAAACGAAGCAAAGAATCAAATTGCAATTACAATCTTACCTTGAAGTAGCCATTTTCCCCCTTTTTGCAGTTCGTCCACGCATGATAGGTTTCTTTTCTCCTTTTCCTCTTTTTGTTCCTTTTTCTCAATTACTCAAGTTCTCAAAATTCACTAACTTATTTTAAAATACATGGACCAAGGTGTATAAGGTATTAAATAAATATATTTTAGCCCCCTCAATTAGATTTATTATCGAAATTTACCCATAATCTATACAAACATAGTTATTGAATAGTCTGAATTACAAATTTCAAATTTACAAGAATGATATTTTATGAAAGTAACAGGATTAGTTTTCAATATTCCTTAGCAGGTCATTACACTTTCCTCTTACATCATGCATTATGTATTATTTCATGTATCATGCCTTACAGGTCTTACTCTATGGTTACTTTATGTTGCATACCCATATACTTAGTACATTCAAACATACTAGTGCATACTCTACACCTGGATTATATCACAATACAAGTGTAGGTGACCTTAGCATCCATCCCCATGGCTAGATCCAGATGCTTCGACGATCCAAATTGGGTGAGTCCCTTGCTTCGAGGTCAAAGCCTTCTATCTTAGCCTCCATGTCATGTTTTTGTATTATAGACAAATTTACCTCTATTTTCAGGGTGAGCCATAACTTTTTTGAGCCCCCATCTAATGTTATGAGTAAGAGGCATTCATAAGACTTATGTATTTCAATTCAGTTTCAGACTCAGATATTAACATGTTATTATTTCTTCTTCTATGTTATGAGTCATGATTACAAATACTTTTGCTCATATATTCTTCTTTGATTTACCTTAAATGCTTGATTGCATGCTAAGGGGTTAGTTTGAGGTTTCTTTGGGGATCTCATTCACCGTGTTATAGCGAGGGTTTAGGTCTGGATCTTGTCATTGATGCGGTATGTTGAACTTCTAAGGACCATTTATAAATTTAGTGCTCTGATATTAATCTTGTCAGGACCCAAGCCTAAGGCTTAGGTACAATATGGTGAATGGGGAATCCAAACGTACCATAAACAAGCCTCATAATATACTTCAGCATATCCTTTGTTAGGGAGCATAGATTAATCATCAATAATTCATGCTAGAGGTATTACAGACATAGGACATACTTTATGGGACAAGTGATAAGGGATTACCATCATCATAAGTACAACATGTAATTCTACGAGATAAGGAACATGGAACACACTTTATGGGTTATAGGGGCTTATGATATTCACCATTTTATAATCATTATCTCAAGTAGCAACAAAACATGGGATATGGACTGCAGGAATGTCTCCATAGATACATTAGAGTTGCATAGATCGTACATAATATGTCATCCAACAATACCTCAAGTCATAAGTGGGACGCGACCCAAGATATGTTCTGAGTTCACCCTCAAATGTACGTAATTAAAGTAGCAATGTCTTAACATACTAGATAGAAAATAGATGTTTCCCTTGAAATGGAGGTCTTACCACAATTAATAACTTCAGGAATTGTACTACCCATGAGCACATGGATGGATAGGAGCTCTGGTTCCTACATGCATAGATCATGTAGGCAAAAAAAAGGTGTTAGAACTTTCAACATACTAAGTATGTCGGATGCAATGTAACAAGATGTCATAAGTCATAACAGACAAGATGCATAATCATATATAAAGGCAATAAGCTCAATATGATATGAATGATCAATGTTTTAATTAAAATATGCATGGGGGGTAGAAGCATTAGTTTATAACATTGCATAATAATATGTGGGAGGAGACCTTAACCAATATTTAGACCACACAAGCTACTACATGAAATTCTAATGTCCACCCCCACATCAAAATACGAGTGGTCTACTTGCCAATGTAAAGCATATCCTTACCTTATTGCATAGCCTTATCAGTTGGTGTGACACAACCAAGTTGGATAAACTATTGTAGTCCTATTTTGGATACAATGATAAACTATGGTGGCACATAGTTATGAATCAAGAGGGTTTATATAAGGACCTTTAGGAATAGTTTCCCACCTCAAGACCTATTCGGTGCTAAGTCTAGCCCCACTAAGTACATACCATAAATATAATCATGACATGTATAACTTGTAAAGCATAATAGCATAATAGGAGTAGCTCATCAACGTCCTTGACCCCTTCAAGTGAGTATTTTCTTTCACAAGAGGGTGTAACATACCATTAAGGGGCTTTATGATCTTGCATAATATTCATAGAGTTTTCCATGAATTCATAACATACTTGGCAATCAATAATCATTCATAACATTCATAAAACCCCTAGTTAGGCTATCATGAAATCTCAAAATTCATAAATATCATAGCATTTTGCAATATCATAATGAGCATAACTTAAAGGTCACAATATAATTCATAAAATCAATCCTTAATTGAAGTTTAGGCATATTCAAACCAATAATTGATAATTTCCAACTCTAATCATTCATAATATTAAAAATAGGAAGTACCCATAAAGAAATCAACCTGGAAAACTGGACGACTGAGCTAAAAAGGGTTTTGGACTCCATCGATGGAAGTACCCATTGATGAAGAACCCTACATACCTTGAGGTCTTAAAGAAGATGAAACAAGTTTGGGAGAATCTTGAAGCTTGGTCCTGAAATATTTGAGAATTTAGTGGAGGAATTTTGAAGTGATTGAAGAGGATTTTTAGCTGATTTAGTCAGTGAATAGACTAAACATGGTTGAATTTTAAGGATTCCCTTATATAAGGGTTCAGGGAATTGTCCTAATTGCCCTCACCTAAATTTGAATTTTTTTTCAAAAATATGTACTACGGTGAAGTAGTGACACATTGCGGACTGGCTCCCACCTAGGTTATTTTCATGCAAATTTCAATTTCTCGTATTTTAGTCCTAGGATGAGTCATCTATTCTTACAATAAAATTGAAATGCCCCAAAAAGTACCTGAAAATGTGCCTCTAAAATGCCCATAATCATAATTTCTATATAACACAAAATTCATGTGTGATATCAAAAATTCGACTTCATATTCTTGATCATGGGAAAAATTGAGTGTGAAATGGGTATAACCCCAAATTTAGAGCAACCACAGGAAAATTTGATTTTTCCAAGTTTGTGCGAAATAGTATGGGTTCGTGATCAGGGCGCGGACCAGTATATTTGTGGCTAGTTTTTTTTATTTTGGTCCAAGGGCTTGGGTCTTGGGCCTAAGCCTTCCTATTTATAAAAACACCTATATTTAGTCATTTTTCATCCCCATATCATTCAATACATTCCCTAAAATCCTCTCTAACACTTAGCAAAATATTTCATCCAAATTAAAGTATCACAAACTCATTCCAAATATTAGGAAATTCAGTCAAGCTTCAAGTTCTCATTAAATCCCCAAATTTAAGGTATGTGGGTTTCAACAATTGGGTCCGTCCATCCATGGTGCCCAAATTTCCTTTTTATATAAATTGCATATTTTCAAGTTGATTTATCTATGAGTATTTATCAATGATGAATTTGATCATGAACTATGTTGGGGTTTCATAAAATATTGACTATTTAAGCATGTTTTGAACCATTAATCTATGATCTATGATGAACTATAATGAGGGGTTTCAATGTATCTTGCATTAGGATATTACTAAGTGTTGGTAGGTTGATTAACATTAAGTTTTCTCACATGATTTCACTCTTGAATCACATGATTTTTAACTGGCATTACACACCCGCCAAGTGTTTGATAAAATATCCGGTTAAGGTTCTTGAGTTATTGATAATCTATTGCATAGATTATGAGTCAAGTGACTATATGATGATGAAAGGATTATATGTATTTATTGAATTCATAAAGAGTATCTATCGTGTTGCAATTGACCACATCTTGTTGAGGTGATGATATGCCTCAACTACTTTGATGGAGGGATGCTCTATGCTCGTCTACCATGTTGAAGGATATATATATATACCTTGAGCACTTTGATGGGGGGTGACATGCCCATCTACCATGTTGAGGGGTATATACCTTGACCACTTTGATGAGGGGAGACATGCCCATCTACCTTGTTGAGGGGTATATACCTTGACCACTTTGATGGGGTGGGGGACATGCCCATCTACCCTGTTGAGAGGTATATACCTTGACCACTATAATGGGGGGTGACATGCCTATCTACCAATTTAGGGGTATATACCTCAATCACCTTCCAAGGGTATGGCATACTTTGGATTCCAAGTACTAGTTTGTTTGGTCTATGATGATAGTCTCTTCCTATACATGTAATATGTTCTATGCAGGTATGTTTTGCTTCAAGCATTTATCATACATGCGATGTTGTCATTATACTATCCATTGCCTATGTTTATGCATTTTGACTATGTTGTGTATCTCTTGTTATATTACATCCTACATACTTAGTACATTCAAATGTACTAATGCATACTCAATGGCTACATGATGTTACCATGTAGGAACTGCATTTCTTCATGATAATCATACACATAGTTAGTTGTGACATATTGAAGATAAGGTTTGGTGAGTCCTCAAGTTCGGGGATACTAGCTATACTACTCTCGCTTATGTTATTTCTTTATTTTGAACTCTTGATACTATGAAGGTGAGCCTGAAAAGTGTCTTGGTCCCTGCTCAACTCTATTTTTAGAGGTGTTGTTAGACAAGTGATGTATTTATGCTATGTTCTTAATCCTTATTTGTTTATGGTTATCTAAAACTTCCCTTAGTCCCTTATCCCTATTTTTACTCCCTTGTTATTGTTTAATTGCTTCCACAACCAAGGATATGTAAATGATATGCTAAGAGACTTGTTTAGGGACCCTTCGAGTTCTTATTCATCTTGTCATGTCTAGGCCCTAGGCATGGGTTGTGAAAAACTTAGTAACAAAGAACTAGGTTATTGATTATCCTTAGGATCCAACACACGGGATCGATTAGAGTCTGGTTCGTAGTTGTGAAGTGCACCACAACTATGAGCAAGAGGCTATGAGGCATTTTAGGAAATGTTTCCCTTCTTCATGGTCTATGTCATACTATAGAAGTTAAGGTAAGGTTTTTCCTCTAACGAATGTTCTTTACTATGCTTGATCATGCCTATTACAAGAGGAAGAAGAGCTTATTCACCCGAGGAAAAACCATCCCATGAAGAGTTCTAGGATGCTATTACCATGCTAACCTATGCCATGACTAATCAATTCAACCAAAGGACCCAAGCCCCTCATGCTCCTACTCCGTCTCAAGGGTGAGGGATTTCACAAGAAGGAACCCACCAGAGTTCCATGGGTCTAAAGTGGATGAGGATGCTCAAGAATTTATTGATGAGGTGTACAAAGTATTGTCTATTATAGGGGTTAATTTAGAGGAGAAAATAGAGTTGGCAGCCTACCAACTCAAAGGGTAGGCCCAAATATGATTTACTTAATAGAATGTGGAAAAGGGGAACAACAATGTGATCCTTTGGGAGGAGTTTAAGGTGGCATTTCTCAACAAGCTCTTCCCTATTGAGCTAAGGGAGGCAAAAATGATGGAATTTATGAATCTAAAGCAACGGTCTATGAGTATGAGGGAGTATGCCCTTAAGTTCGACCAACTCTCCAAATATGCTCCATAATTGGTAGCCGAGCCAAAGTCTAGGATGAATAAGTTTGTGATGGATATGTCTGAATTGGTAAATAAAGAATGTTAGGCTGCCATGTTGATAGGTGATATGGACTTGTCCCACCTCATGACTTATGCCAAATAATTAGAGGGGGAAAAGTTGTAAAAGAGGAGGATAGGTGAAGCCAAGAGCATTTTGAAGGTAGATATCAAAGTCCCAAGGGTGCTTGATTTCATCAAGGCCAAGGGCCTTCCAATACTCCTAATAGAAGGGTTTCTAATGAAAACCCAAGGATCCAAGGTGGTGGTGGTATGGTGCCTAATCCTATGTGCCCAAGATGTGGCAGAGGTAATAATGGCCCATGTTTGAAGGATACTAATGCTTGTTATGGGTGAGGTGAAGTGGGTTATAAGGTGATAGATTATCCTTGTATTCAATACAAGGGTAGAGATGGTCATCCACAAGGCCAAGGTGAAAATATGGGTCCTAGGGGAAGAAGAGGTCAACAAGGGGGTGCTCTAAGGCACAATCGGTTCTATGCTCTTCAAGGGAGACAAGGAGTAGAAGAGGTTCCCAATGTTATCACCGGTATGTTAAAAGTCTTTGATATTGATATATGTACATTAATAGACCCCAGTATGACTCTTTCTTTTGTTACTCCTTTTGTTGCCAAAAGATCCATGTTAAACCAAAATTATTGTGTGTGCCATATGAGGTGTCTACTCCCGTTAGTGCATCCATTGTTGCTAGAAGGGTCTATCCAAATTGTCCTATTTTCATTTTGCATAAAATGTTGCTTTGTGATTTTTTTATTAACTTGGATATGGTGGATTTGATGTCATTCTTGGGATGGATTGATTGCATTCATATTATGCCTTTATTGATTATAAAACCTTTAGGGTCAAATTTCAATTCCCTAATGAACCCGTCCTTGAGTGAGAAAGTCGTGATGTGGTGGTCAAGGGTAGATTGATTTCTTGCATTGAAGCTGAAAAGTTGATTTCTAAGGGGTGTATCTATCACCTTGTGAGGGTTAGGGATGTTGAGTCCAAAGTCCTTCCCATAAAGTTGGTTTTGGTAGCTAATGAACTCCTTGATGTCTTTCCCAGTGACCGTCTTGATGTTCCTCCCAAAATGGAAATAGATTTTGGCATAGACCTCCTTCCCAATACTCAACCCATTTTTATTCCCTTTTATCGTATGGCCCTGGCTAAGTTGAAGGAGTTGAAGGACCAATTGAGGGATTTGTTGGAGAAGCATTTTATTAGGCCTAGCCAATCACCTTGGGGTGCGCCGGTGTTGTTTGTGAAGAAGAAGGATGGTACTCTTAGAATATGCATTGACTGCTGACAACTTAATAGGGTCACCATAAAGAGTAAGTACCCTCAACCAAGGATTGATGATCTTTTTGACCAACTTCTTGGGGGTAGTCACTTCTCTAAGATTGATCTTTGATCTGGGTATCACCAAGTGAAAGTGAGGGAGTGTGACATTCCCAAGACGGCCTTCCGGACTAGATATAGGAACTTAGACTTTGTGCTTATGTCCTTCCAGGTTGACTAATGCACCGACTATCTTCATAGATCTTATGAATAGGGTCTTCAAACCCTACCTTTATTTGTTTGTGGTGGTATTTATTGATGATATCTTGATCTATTCCTATAGTGATGAGGAGCATGTGAATCAATTGAGGGTGGTATCACAAATTTTGAGGAAGGAGAACCTGTATACCAAATATGAAAAATGTGAGTTTTGATTAAAAGAGGTTTCCTTTCTAGGTAATGTTGTGTCAGGTGATGGTATTAAGGTGGATTCTAAAAAGATAGAAGTAGTTAGAAATTGACCTAGACCTTTGACTCCATCAGACACTAGAAGAGTCTTGAGGTTAGCGGGTTAGTACCAGAGGTTCGTTAGTGATTTCTCTTCCATTGCTTCTCCCATGATTAAGTTGACTCAAAAGAAGGCAAAATTTGTGTGGATTTATGAGTGTGAAAACCGTTTCTAAACTTTGAAAGATAAGCTTGTCTCCGCTCCTATCTTGTCTCTATCAAAATGGTTGGAAGGGTTTGTTGTGTATTGTGATGCCTCAACAGATTGGTTTGGGTTGTGTTTTGATGCAAAATGGTAAGGTAATAGCTTATACCTCTAGACAACTTAAGGAGCATGAAAACAATTATCCTACCCAAGTGTGTAGTATCACTGTCAGGACCCAAGCCTAGGCCTAGACGTGACCGGCGAATGGGGAACTCGAAGGAACCCCAAACAAGCCTCATAGCATATAATTATACATTCTTGGTCGCAAAAGCAATTAAATAACATTTGAAGAATTGAAACAAAGGCAAAAGGGACTAAGGGAGAACTTGTCGTAACATGGAGTCAAGAGATAACAGAATCAACTCATAGCATAAATAGATAGCTTTGTCCAACAACACCTCTACTATATAGATAGAGCGGGGGCCAAGACATACAAACGGGCTCACCCTTATAGTCATAAGTATACGATAAAGTAAAGAGAATCTTAATACATAGTGTGAGAGAATAGTCCTTGTCCTCGGAATGGAGGACTCACCAAAGGCTAACTTGAATAATCCATCTAGCTACAAGAAGAATCAATAGGAGCTCTGGTTCCTACATAGTGATATCATGTAGGCAAGAGTATGCATTAGTACATTTGAATGTACTAAGTATGTGGGATGCAATGCAACAATACATAAACATCATAATCAAAATGCATACATTATGCAATAGGCATAGTATAACAATATAACATGTATGATCAATACTTAATGTAAAACATGCTTAAGTAACTCATGCTCATATAGGATATCATATGTGTAGAAGAGACAAAGCTAGCTATCCAAAGTACAACACTTTGGTAGGTTAGTGATGATGCCGCCCCATCACTTAGGTGGATGAGTACTAACCCTCATCTATGTTGGTGATAATGCTGTCCCATCACCAAGGTGGATGAGTACTAACCCTCGTCTAGGTTTATGAGTACTAACCCCCATCTAGGTTAGTGATGATGCTGCCTCATCACTTAGGTAGATGAGTACAAACCCTCAGCTAGGTTCATGAGTACTAACCCCATCTACGTTAGCAATGATGCTGCCCCATCACCAGGTGGAGAAGTACAAACCCTTCACTAGGTTATTCGGGCGCTTAGACCCCCGAATTGGGCATGGTCGAGTTCTACACTTTATATAGGATTCATCATATTGTCTAATGTAACTTTATATCGGATTCATCATAGGCTCTAATTCAATACTTCATATAGGAATAATCATATACATAAGCTCATTTCATCATCATAACATCATTCATATCATGTGTCATGCTTAGGACCTTCAATTCCTAAAAAAATCATAACCGGGCATTTTATAAAACACTTGGCGGGTGTGTAATGGGGGTAAAAGACCATGCAATTTAGAGATGAATTCACGCAACAAAATTAGAGGTAAAACCATCGATCAACACCTTGCACTATTCAAGACCCACATGTAAAATCTACTTTAAATCATGCAATATTAATCAAAAGAGGGTTTAGGCACCATGGGTGGAAGGACCCAATGGTTCAACACCACATACCTTAGCTTTTAGAGAAACCCTGAAGAAGACTTTAATGGAGACTTGAAGTTTGAGTGAAATCCTTAAGATTGGTCTTGAGTTTTGGGACTTGAATTTGAGAGTAAATATTTGGCTAAGTGTTTTGGTGACTATTGGGGAATGTTTAGGATGATATGAGAGTGAAATAAGGCTAAGTATATATATTTTCAAGTGTGGGAACCCTTAGGCCCAAGACTTAAAACTCTTGGACCGAAGTCAAGAGAAAATAGGACCAAAACGGACTGCTCACTGGAATTGCGTTTTCTACACAAATATGTTCCACAAAAATTGGCATAACTCCTTCATCCGAACACCAAATAAGGTGAAACCGTTAGAAAGCTAATACAAAGAGCTTTAATTTAATAGGTTGTAGTCCACCCAATTCTTTATGTACTAAGAGATATTCCCCTTCAAAGTTGACCCTCCTAAATCGCATTTTTGCGATTTTTGGATTTTGATACGGTTGCTCTAAAATTCGGGTTAGACCCATTCCCCACTCAGTTTGACTTCCTAAACAAGAATATGAAGTCGGGTTTTCGAAATAACAAATAGAATTTCAGATATATGAAAATTACGATTCGAGCACTTTCAAGGCACATTTTTGAGCACTCTTTAGGGTCGTTTTAATATCTCTCCCTGGGAATATTCGTCCCCGAATGTCAAAGAAACATACAAGAGAAGAGTAATCATAAAGAGATCAGCCCCAACAAGAATGCAACAATACACTTTAAAACAC
>DF357995.1:148856-178951 GCA_000787875.1 Solanum virginianum
CAATTTTCAAAATCTCAACATAAGTGTAAAATCATCATAAACTTGTCAACTTAAACATGAATACATATGAATGACATAGGGGTTGAAACATAATACTTGGAATCATAGAAAGGACTTGACATGTCATCATAAACTTGAATAAAATGAAAGAAATACAGATATTGCTCCTCCATGCCCGCTCCGGCTTCCCAAGAGACACATACTTATAGATGACTCTTCCAAAGGGCTTTAACGAATACCACATCCCCATTAATCAACCTCTCCACTCATACATCCAACACCTCCACCGGGACCTCCTTCCAAGCCAACAAATCATCCACCTCACCCACAACTTCAAAGAGTTCTATAACACTAGAGTCACCAACACATCCCATCTACCTAGAAGCATGAAAAACCGGGCGAACCATATCTACATCTATAGGCAAATCACAAAACTTATGCAACCTTACCAACCTCCCTCTACACTCTATAAGGACTCGCAATCCTCAACACAAGTATCAACCTTAGATACACCTAACCCACTTGGTACCATAGCCGCCATCTCCCCCTTGGGAGACAACCTCCACTCTATCGATATCTCACCCAAGACTTTCAACTTTAATAAGGCGGAATCATGGCCTTGCTTAAACAAGACCTCCTAAACCAAAGACGATTTGGAACCACCAAGAACACAATACTACCATTCTCAACTTCCCTCAACCTACTTCCAATCTAACCAACTGATGGATCCCACTAGTCTCCTTCTTGCCACCACTATCCACATATGTTAGACAACCTAGGATGATATGAGGGTGAAATAAGGCTAAGTATATGTATTTTCAAGTATGGGAACCCTTAGGCCCAAGACTTAAAAGTTTTGGACCGAAGTCAAGAGAAAATAGGACTAAAACGGACTGCTCACTAGAAATTGCATTTTCTACATGGGCGAGTTTTACAAAAATAGGCATAAATCCTTCATCCTAACTTGGAATGAGGTGAAACAAAGTGCGTTGGAAAGCTAATTCAAAGGGATTTCGGTTTGTAGGTTGTGTGCTACCTAGTTCTTTGTGTCCAAAGAGATATGCCACTTCAAAGTGGACTCCCTAAAATAGCATATTTTGCGATTTTTGGATTTTGATGCGGTTGCTCTAAAATTTGGGTTAGACCTATCGCCCACTCAATTTGACCCCTTAAATAAGCATATGAAGTTGGATTTTCAAAATAACAAATGAATTTTTAGATATATAAAAAACAAGATTCTGGGCACTTCCAAGACACGTTTTTGAGTAATTTTTTTTGGGTCATTTCAATATCTCCACCTTGGGAACATTCGTCCCCGAATATAGAAGAGACCTACAAGACAAGAGTAAGCATGAAAAAATCAGCCCCAATATGAATGCAACATTACATGTAAAACATCATTTTCAAAATCTAAACATAAGTGTAAAATCATCATAAACTTGCCAACTTAAACATGAATCCATATGAATGACATAGGGGATGAAATACAAGACTTGAAATCATAAAAGGACTTGACATGTTATCATAAGCTTGAATAGAATAAAAGAGATACGGATATTGCTCCTCCATGCCCGCTCCAGCTCCCCGAGAGACACATACGAATAGACGAATCTTCCCAAAGGGCCTTGAAGAACACTACATCATTATCAATACACTTCTCCACTCATCCATCCAACACCTCCACTGGGACCTTCTCTTAAGTCAAATTACCCTCCTTAACACCCACAACCTCAAAGTATTCTATAACACTAAAGTCACCAACACATCACATCCACCTAGAAGCATGACAAACCGGATTAACCATATCTACACCCAAAGACAATCCCCAAACATAAGCAACTTTACCAACCTCCCTCTACACTCTATAAGGAATCACAATCCCCAACTCAATTATCAATCTTAAATACACCTAACCCACTTGGTACCATAACCACAATCTACCCCTTGGAAAACAACCTCCACTCCTATTCATCTTCTCACCAAAGACTTCCAACTCTAATAAGGCAGACTCAAGGCATTGCCTAATCTAGTCCTCTTATCCCAAGAAGATTTGGAACCATCAACAACCCTATACTACCATTCTAAACTTCCTTCAACCTAACTCCCTATCTAGCCGACCGATGGACTCTACTAGTCTCCTCCTTGCCACCATCAACAACACATGCTACGCCTACCTAGAGTACCAACCGCAACACTAGCCTTACCGAAAAAAAACTAATGCACACTCAAATCATAATTCTTAAAGACTTCTAACCACCTTCTTGCTACCCACAATGCACACTTACCACATTTAGCAAACAACCTCTCATCCACCAAGACTTACAACACTACCCCCAAATGATTCACAAGCTCAAAACAAATCAATACTTCGTTACTAGAAATCACCACAAACATGCCAAGGTAGGGTTTTAAGACCCTATTCAAGAAACTCACAATCATTACAGGTGCATAAATCAACCAAGCAACTACGAATCAACACAAACAAGGCAAACTACGAATCTAAAAACACACTCAAGAAAAGAACAATCATTACCGGTGCATAAGTCAACCAAGCAACTCCATCAATACTAATAATGCTCACTCCTAATCCGAAAAGACACCTAGGGATATCACCTACCTTCATCCTCACTTGGGGATAAAATCTGAACCAAAGATCAATCTTAGAGAAGTGACTAACCCATCGTAGTTGACTAAATAGATCGACCATCCGTACCCATCATATTACAACCTTACGGGTTCTACACTCATTAGAAACATGCCATGCAAGTAGCCCAAACTACCCCAAAACCCACAACACAACAAGCTAAATCGTCATCCCACAAGAATACTTATAATATGCATGTACATACTCTCAAAGAGGCAATAGTCATTTTCCAAATCATGTCAATGCACAATTAGGCTTAAAAGCCAAACACCATTAATAATAATTCATACTTAAGCTCAAATACCAAAACCATAATTTCATAGACATAATACTCATGCAGAGGAATGACCCATTCATATACAAAATGATGCAAGCACCCAAAATGCTTAAAGAGCCAAAATCGAAGACATATATATGATCACAATATCGTCATAACCAAGCCTTTATCAAAATCATACCATAAAATGAAATTGGGCTTACCCATAACATTAACTTTTCAAAATAATCCGTGTACATGAATGCATATGCTATGAACAATGAGGAAATGACATGGGTAATTAAGACTCCATTTAAAATCAGCATGTATAGTATGAAGTTGAAGTGAAAACATAATTAATTCCATATTTAAATCCATAGTGTAATCTCTCATGCATAAATGATTTCAAAAGGGAACATGCATACTTATAATTCCATAAACCTAGGTAAATCCTCATATAATGGCTTAAATCACATTAAAATCATCAAATAAACACTACCCATGTATTAATAGAATTTTAGGAATCATAATATTCAAATCCCAAATTAAAATAAGTAAAATCCATGTAGGTTTTCTTGAAAATAAATTTTTGGTGTCCTCGATAGGAAGAGATCAAGGATCAATCCACATACATATGAATCCTGCTAGCACCAAGGAATAACACAAGAAATAGCAACCCCTACACCTATCAAATCACCCTACTCACAACTCTCAGACGATTTACATGCACTACCTAATTACCCAACGAACCACATAATCATCAACAAAACTACCAAAAACCTAGGAGAGTAAGGACTAAAGATCTTACTCATAAGACTTATAGGCATAACCGACGTACTAGTCAAACCAAAAGAAAACTACCCCAAATTCAAAATATCGAAAAGGGGCATTCAAGGCCGCATCTACCACCACCAACAATTCTATAAACAAAACAACTTAGGTTCAACACCTCCAATTCTCACAACATGATAAATGAAACCCCTTAGAGACTAATTATACCTTAAGACATGAAATGAATCTACCTCCCTTGCTATCGCTTAACAACCTCCCCCTCAAAGATGGCCTCACTAAGGATTCAGGATCTAAATCTACAGGTCCTACCATCCATGAAGACACAACATGCATGCAACCATTCCATCCCTAGTATAACATAAAAATCCACTATGCCAACTCCAACAAGCCACAAAGCAAGACCTAATGCAATACAAACCCAGATCAACACCTATAAACTTTCTAGCAACAATATACCCAACCAAGAGATAAACACCAAAGGTTCACATCACAACTCAGGGCACACAAGAAGCCCTACCATCAACTAAAAGAAGAGAGAAAAAATAGTGAAACTCGGATCCACCAAAATCAAAACCTTCTACTTACCCTCCTTAACCTTCCTCTTTGAAGTAGCATGATCAACTAAAAGAGCAAAGAACATTCATTAGAGGGAAAAGCACTATCTCACTTCTAAAGCATGACATAGACCATGAAGAAGTGATAATATTCTCTAAAACATCTCATAGCCTCCTACTCATAGTTGTGGTGCACAACAAAACCATGAATAAGACTCTAATTCACGCAATAACCTTTTACTATTATTGGTGTTTTTAATTTTATCCATTTATAGCCTCCTACTCATAGTTGTGGTGCACAACAAAATCATGAATAAGACTCTAATTCACGCAATATGTTGGACTCCAAGGATCTAACAACCTAGTGCTCTGATACCATCTTTGCCATGATCCAAACCTAGGGCCTAGACATGACCAGCGAATGGGGAACCCGAAGGAACCCCAAACAAGCCTCATAGCATATCATTACACATCATTGGTCACGAAACAATCAAATGAAATTTGAAGAATAGAAACAAGGGAAAAGGGGACCAAGGGAGAACTTGTCATAACATAGAGTCAAGAGATAATAGAATCAACTCATGGCATAAATACATAGCTTTATCCAACAACACCTCTACTACATAGATAATGTCGGGGGCCAAGACATAGAATCAGACTCACCCTCATAGTCATAGGTAAACGATAAAGTAAAGAGAATCTAATACATAGTTAATAACAACATAGAGTCGGGGGCCAAGACATACAATCGGGCTCACCCTCATAGTCATAAGTAAATGATAAAGTAAAGAGAATCTTAATACATAGTGTGAGAGAATAGTCCTTGTCCCTAGAATGGAGGACTCACCAAAGGCTAACTTGAACAATCCATCTAGCCACAAGAAGAATCAATAGGAGCTCTGGTCCCTACATGGTGATATTATGTAGGAAAGAGTATGCATTAGTATGCTTGAATGTACTAAGTATGTGGGATGCAATGCAACAATAGATAGGCATCATAATTCAAAATGTATATTGATAGGCAACATGTATAGTATAGTAATATAATATGTATGATCAATGCATAAATAAAACATGCTTAAGTAAATCATGCTCATAAAAGATATCATATGTAAAGAAGAGACCAAGTTAGCTTTCCAACCTTTGTTTGTTGATGATGGTCACACCCCAATCATCCTAGGTGGTGAGGTATAAACCCCTTACATGGTTGATGTTGGTCACACCACGACCATCCTAGGTGGTGAAGTATAAACCCTTCATATGGTTGATGAGTACAAACCCCCAACTCAGTTGATGATGGTCACACCCCAATCATCCTAGGTGGTGAGGTATAAACCCCTTACATGGTTGATGTTGGTCACACCACGACCATCCTAGGTGGTGAAGTATAAACCCTTCATATGGTTGATGAGTACAAACCCCCAACTCAGTTGATGATGGTCACACCCCAATATTTCTCAAGAAATCATAACCGAACATTTTATCAAACACTTGGCGGGTGTGTAATGGGGGTAAAAGACCACACAATTTAGAGATGAATCCATGCAACAAGATTAGTGATAAAACCATCAATTAACACCTTGCAACACCCTCAAGATATTCACATCAAAATCCCTCATCAAATCTAATATTAAATCCAAGATCTAGAGCTCAAAATATGCTGAAACAATCGTACTTTCATGAAAATAAATCACTGTGTAGTAAATTTCGCAGTATATAAGATTCATATGTAAAATCTACTTTAAATCATACAATATCAATTAAAAGAGGGTTTAGGCACTATGGGTGGAAGGACCCAACGGTTCAACACTATATACCTTAGCTTTTGAAGAAACCTTGAAGAAGACTTTAATGGAAACTTGAAGCTTGAGTGAAATCTTTGATGAAATCCTTGAGATTGGTCTTGAGTTTTGGGACTTGAATTTGGGGTAAAATATGAGTCTAAATATTTGAGTGAGTATTGGGGAATGTTTAGGATAATATGAGAGTGAAATAAGGCTATGTGTATATATTTTCAATTGTGGGAACCCTTAGGCCCAAGACTCAAAAGTCTTGGACCAAAGTCAAGAGAAAATAGAACCAAACGGACTACTCACTGGAAATTACATTTTCTACACGGGCGAGTTTTACAAACATTAGTAGAAATCCTTCATACAAACTTGGAATGAGGTGAAACGAAGTGTGTTGGAAGGTTAATTGAAAGAGCTTTCAGTTTGTAGGTCGTAGTATACCTAGTTCTTTCTATGCTAAGAGATATGCCCCTTCAAATTGGAACCTCCTAAATAGCGTATTTTGAATTTTTGGATTTTGATACGGTTGCTTTAAAATTTGTGTTAGATCCATTTCCGACTCAATTTATCCCCTTAAACAAGAATATAAAGTCAGATTTTCAAAATAACAAATGGATTTTTAGATATATGGAAAATAAGATTCTGAGCATTTCCGAGGCACATTTTTGAGCACTTTTTTTTGGGTCGTTTCATTAAGGGTGTTACCAAGTATCTAGTGATAGGTGTAAATTAAATTTTATAACATGATTTCACTCTTCAATTGTGTGCTTTTATAATAGTACTACTGAGAAAGATCAAACAAGAAAGAAAGGGAAAAGGGAACAAAGTTAGAAGGATATACAGATTAAATTCAAGCTATTAAAATTATGGGCTATAACAGACTAAAACCCTCTCCTCCTAATTGATTTCAACAACTTGAATCAAACCCTAAAAGGAAAAATTAAAAGGAAACTAAGAACTATAAATGGGTAACCTTCAATTAACCAAGCAAACAAGTCAACTAACAATTCTAAGAGTTCACCCTAATTACTCACTAATTACTCAAATAAGAAGATACTACAACATATTCTAAGGTTTTTAAATGATAAAATAAGGCTATTTATACTAAGTAAATAAAAGAAGACATTTTCTTTACAATGTTACCCTTAATGAGTAAGGGCCTTGTCTGGTTGCCTTCTTTTCAAATCCTTGGATTCAGGTAGTAGCCATTTCCACATATGATCTATTTCCATCAATATTCGCACCTTGATAGACTGTCCACGCATTGTAAGCCTTTCTTTGGTGACCCTTAAGCTCCTCTAATGCTTTCTTATTCATGAACATTGCTTGTAGGTCATGGAGATCTTTTGGTTGACTCCTTGTGAATGGTCTTGAGGGGTACATGTCACTCATGCTGGTGCTATCTCTACTTTACATGTTAGTATCCTCCCCTTGTTGAAAAGGATTCATCCTCAAATCTAAAGATTCACCTACAACACAAGGATATAAATCAATAATATTGAAAACACTATATACATTATACTCACTTGACAAGTCAATCATGTAGGCATTGTCATTGATTTTCTTGAGTACTTTGAAACAACTATCTCCTCTTGGGCTTAGCTTTTCTTTTCAAACATGTGAAAACCTCTCTACCCACACCCAATCATTTGGGTTAAAGAGCACTTCTTTTCTCCCCCAATTCTTTTGAATATCCACCTTAGAATTGTTCTTTTCAATGGCCTCTTTAACATTGGTATGAATGCTCATCATCTCCCCTTGCCCTTTGCTTGGAATCTAGGGTCAAAACAACATTTCTAGATAATGGAGTCATGGTTAGTGGAAACAAAGGTTTTAAGCTATAACATGTCTCAAATGGTGACGTTCTAATAGAGGAGTGGAAAGACCGATTGTATGCAAATTCAATCAAAGGTAAATGGTCTTCCCAAGTAGTTGGGATTCCTCTAATCATGCACCAAAGTACATTTCCTAGAGTCCTATTGGCTACTTCAATTTGTCCATCCGTTTGAGGGTGGCAAGAAATAGAGAACATAAGTATAGTACCAAGTGTACCCTATAGACTCTTCTAAAAGTGACTAAGAAATTTGGAATCCTTATCACTAACAATGGTTTGAGGGACTTCATGCAATTTAAAAGCATTGATGACAAATAAAGATGCTACATGGGATTCATTATCACATTTATGGCATAAAATAAAATGAGTCATGTTAGAAAATCTATCCACTACCACAAATATTCTATCATGTACTCTTTTAGTCTTAGGAAAGACTAACACAAAATCCATAGAGATGTCCATCCATGGGTGACTAGGAGTAGGGAGAGAGGTATACTTACTGTGGGGCATCATTCTAGAAGTCAAGGTAGTCACCAACATAAACCTTCTTGATAGGGTATTCACTACCACATTTTCCTTGCCTTGCTTGTCATATTCGTACAAAAAAGAAGAAATAATACTAGGCAAAGTGCTAGTATATTGGTTAGCATGCAGCAAAAGATGAGTGTTGACAAGGATTTGGAATTTCCACCATCCCCCTTTGCCTCTGCCACCTTTATTTTCTCTCGAAGCTCCTTCATAACCCGATAATCCTCACTCAGTTGGTAAGGAGTGAGGGGTGCAATATCATACTTTCTACCTTTAATCAGAAAAGTGTATTTGTTGGATCTTCCTTGGGGCACAATATCCCTATCATGGTCTTGCCAACAAAATATGACATGCCAACATGGCTACAACATCACAAGTCAATTCATCATTGTACTTACCAACACTAAACCGAATGCTTGCTTGTTTGAGGAGCCTCATTTCTCCACTCTCATTGAGTCATTTAGCTTGTATTTCCATACGTTGCACCAAAGAACTACTCAACACATTAGTGCAACTTCCACTATCAATGATTAAAGAACATACTTTATCTTGAATTTTGCACCTATCATGAAATAGATTCTCCCTTTGATCAAGCTCTTCTTTGGCAAGGGCTCCCATAATTCTTCTTATAACACATGAAAGATTGGAATTCACCTTCAAGTCTTCATCATTATCAAGTAAATATTTTCCTTTCCCCATGAAACAAGAAAAATTGACCCTCTCATCCTTTCTTCTTCATTTTCCAAACCATGTACCTCACCTCTATCTCCCTTACTCTCATTTTTTTCATCACCATCTTCATCATCTTTTATCTTATACCTATCTTGAAGAGCAGTAATTGTCCTTCTATTAGGACCAATACTAGCAAAATGTTCCCTCCATTGACATCTAAAGCATTGAATTATAGAGGGACAAGGAAAGTTAGGTTTAGGATACTTACCTCCTTGTGGTTCCTCAGTGGCTTTGGATTTATGATTAAGCTTAACTTGAGTCGCTTGACCACCACCCTTCGGTTGCTCCTAGAAGATTTTGTCTTCCAATTATCTCGACCTTTGTCCCATGTTGAAATTCAAGAACCTTTAGCCCTATATGAATTTTCTTCTTTGAAATTCACTTCTACCTTTAAGGCATCGTGGAAAGCCACTTCAAGAGTTTTATAGTGCTTAATCTTCAATGGTTTCAAGATATCATACCACAATTTGGCCACAAATTGGATCACCATACATTGCATGTTCTTTTCCATTTAATACTTTATTCTCAAGTTTTCAAACTCATCATAATACTCTTCAACACTTTGGTACCTTGCCTCAACATAAATACCTTCTTGAGTACCTCTTTGTAGTTGTTTGGAGTCAAGTATCTCAACTCCATAGGTGCAATCAACTCTTTCGAAGTAGGTAACTCATAGATGTGGTGGCTCTCCCTTTCCCTCCTCATAGACTCCCACCAAGTGGATGCATACCCTTCAAATTTTGTGAGAGCATACTTTACCTTCAAAGTTTTTGAGATATTATTTGTTAGAATGATCTGCTCACTTTGAATTTTCCACTCCAACAACTCACAAGGGCCACTACTTTCTTTAAACCTTGGAAGTGTAACCTGGATAGTGTTCAAGCCCCTATCTTGATCATTCCTCTCCCCAAACCTATTTCCTCTATTTCCCATCCTATATTCTCTATATCCTATCCTATCTCCTCTATTCCCCATTCTATCTCCTCTATACCCATAATCTCAGCCTCTCATGCCATAATCCCACCCTAAGTCTCAAGGTCAGACTCCTTCCCTTTATACTCCATAGGTATCCCTACCCTATGCTCCCAAAACTCTTCATTTTTGAGATCTCCATACATTTCATCATAGAGAGGATTTTGGTATTGGTAACCTTGGTAGGGAATTTATGGTGCATTTGGTGGAGGTGATAGGTAACATGCATTAGAAGATGCATTTGATACATTTCAGAATGGAGTTTGGTAATAGACTTCGTTCACCACAAAAGGAAGATTCTTTTATGGAGGGTGATAGGGTTGTGGGTTTGGATGTGGTGTAGCTTGTCTTGGATGATTTGGATTGTTATTCATTTGGAAGTGGGATTTTGGTAGCTTCAGGTTTAGCTTTGTGGAGAAAAACATAGATTATGGGCTTATCCCAGGGTAAAGGTAGTGAAATGCATCGATGACCTCCTTATCTCATTATTTTTGGGTTGAATTGATTTTCCTCCATTCTCATTCTCCACCCGTACCAACCTTTCCTCCATACCTTCCATCTTTCCATTCATTTTTGTTATTTGTTTTCTGATATAAGCAGGAGTTTCCATGATTTTTTTGGAACCTTCTCCAATTGTACTTGTATTATACATGATACCTACAATACTAAACAAACAAGATTAGTAGCAAAAGCCTCACATCACTCGTATGTAACTCTCAACGCACCTTCTATGGCGTCGTCTCAAAATTGATAATGAACTAGCTCCACTCAATCAATTCAAGGTCACCTATCCTTTGTCGTCGAGTGGATTCTTATGACTCTTGAAAGAACGATGAACTAGCTCTACTCAATCAATTTAAGGTCACCTATCCTTTGTGGTGGAATGGATTCTTATGACTCTTGAAAGAAGGATTACTCAAACAAAGCTTAGGAACATGAATAAAAGAAGAAAAACTAGAAGAAAGAGGCACAAGAAATATCAAACTTAAAAAAACTAAGTAACAAAAGCAGAAGAAAGTACTTGTTGTTACCTAATTATAAGAATCAATGAGCTAATTTAAAATTTTAAAATGGTTAATGAGTAATTAAAGATTTTAATTAGTTGTTAAATAGTTGAGGAATGAAATAAAAATGAGTGACAAAGAAGAAGAATAGAGTTCGGACACTTAGAAATATTTTTGAAGGCTTAAGATGTTCATGACTTGAAAGGGGTTTGATTTGATGATTAAAACAAGTTAACAAGTAGTTAAATATATTAATTACTTGCTAAATAGTTGGAGAATCAAAGCAAAAAAAGTTTTAAAAAGAATCACATCATTTGAACACTTTTAGAAAAACTTTTATGGCCAAAAAACCACCCATACTTAGAAAATATTTGAGTTCTAAAAAAGTCTACAAAAATTAGTCTCTGAAATTGAGACTCACATGCCACATGGCACCTCTAGAGAGGGCCAGAATGCTGACTCACCTGCTGGCACTAAGTTGGCACTAACTAGCACTGAGTTGGCGTCGATGTGGAAATAATTAAAAAAAATTAATTTTTTAAAAATAATTTCCACTAAGGGTCAACCAACACCTTAACCAACTTTGACTTGAACAAAAAAATCAATTATACCTTTTGGTTTTTTTTCCTTCAAACATACTTGAATATCTTCAAGAACACCTAGAACACACACTAAATCCCAATGCCTTCAAATCAACTCAGAATCGACTCATACTTTAGTATTAGCTTCCCCTTGATATAGAGAACAAACCCCAATGATCACTAACCTTAAATTTCTTCTCAATCAAAGAATCCACTTTCAAAATGTGAAAAGTTTGAATGCCCAAAACCCGTCAAAAGCAACTTCACTTCCACAACTCCAAATTGAATGAAACGTGGGATTTAGGCTCAAAACACTAATAAAAAGGAATCTAGTGTCAAAAACAATAAATCAAATGAAAGATGTTTTAGTGGATCAAAATTCTAAGACCTAGATTTGTGAAAACAAACCTAAACCTAAGCCCTTCATACCAAATGACAAAGATTAAACAAGAAAGAAAGGGAAAAGGGAACAAAGATAAAATAATTTGTGGATGGAATTCAAGCTATTGAAATTATGTGCCAGAAGGGACTAAAACCCTCACTTCCCAATTGATTTTAACAACTTGAATCAAACCCTAGAAGGAAAAATTGAAGGAAACTAAGAACCACAAATGGGTAACCTTCAATTAATCAAGCAAGTAAGTCAACTAACAATTCTAAGAACTCACCCTAATTACTCACTAATTATTTAACTAAGAAGATACTACAATTTGAGAATTCAATATTCAACATAGTCTAAGTCTTCCAAATGATAAAGTAAGGCTATTTATACTAAGTAAATAAAATAAGACATTTCCTTTACAATTTTACTCTTAATGAGTAAGGGCCTTGTTTCGTTGCCTTCTTTTCAAATCATTGAATTCAAGTAGTACCCATTTGCATATATGACCTTTTTCCTTCAATCTTCTCAACTTAATAGACTGTCCACACATTGTAAGCCTTTCTTTGGTGACCCTCAAGCTCCTCTAATGCTTCTTTGTTCATGAACATTGCTTGTAGGTCCTGGAGATCTTGTGGTTAACTCCTTGTGAATGGTCTTAAGGGGTACATATCACTCATGTGGGTGCCATCTCTACTTTGTATGTTATCAACTACACATCTGCAAGTGTTTGATAAAATGTCCAATTATGATTTTCTTGAGGAATTGAAGGTTAAATGCATATCTTATGAGTTGAATGACTATATGATAATGAAAGAAATGTATGCATATGATATTATCTCTATAGTGTTGTGAATTGAACAAGCCTAACTTGGGAGGTTGTAGGCCCGGGTAACCTTGCTGAGGGGTTTGTACCTCAATTGCCTTGAATGACTATATGATGATAAAATGAATGTATGCATATGATATTATCTCTATAGTGTTGTGCATTAACCAAGCCTAATTCAACAGGTGGTAGACCCGTGCAACCATGTCGAGGGGTTTGTACCTTGATAAGCATATTAGGGGGGTTTGTACTCGATTAATAGTGTTAGGGGGTTCGTACCTCATCAACCAAGTTGAGGGGTTTGTACCTCAACCTATTTAGGGGTTCATACCTTATTTGCCTCTCCAAGAGGCTGGTAGGCCTTGGATATTCACTAACAATAGTCTCTCCTTACACAAGTATTATGTTCTATATAACCATGATTCTACTTCAAGCATCATTCATACATGTCATATTGCTATATGCTCATCCATTGCCTATGCTATGCATTTTACTTATGGTGCTTATCACTTGTTGCATTGCATCCTACATACTAAGTATATTCAAATGTACTAATGCATACTCTATGCCTACATGATGTCACCATGTAGGAACCAAAGCCCTACTTGATCATCCTTCCCCACGTGGCTAGTATGATTATCTCTCAAGCTAATTGGTGGGTCCTCCATTCTAGGGACAATGTTTATGATCTCATGCTATGTATAAGGACTATATTCTCTTATGTATGTATTCACTATGAGGGTAAGCCCGATAGCTTTGGCCCCTGCTAAGTATCTAAGTTTTAGAGGTATTATTAGACATGTCTTGTATTATGCTATGAGCTTGACTCTCTCTTGACTCTGGATGTTTATGATATGAAAGTTGTCCCTTAGCCCTGATTATCCCTATTTACTATCTCTTGCTGTATTTTATGGCTTTCACAACCAAGGATGTATAATGATAAGTTAAGAGGCTTGTTTGGGGTCCCTTTGGGTTCCCCATGCGTCGTGTCATGTCTAGGCACTAGGCTTGGGTCATGACAACCGACTTTGTCATTCTATCAACAATAACAAAAATAGAGTCAAAATGTTTCCTAGTCTTAGGAAACAGAACCATAAAATCCATGTTGATCTCCTCCCATTTTCAAGTAGGAATCTCTATATCTTGGTCTAGGCCACCCAACCTTTGATGTTCAACTTTAACTTGTTGGCAATTGTGACATCTGGATATGAACTTGGCAATGTCCCTCTTTATGCCACCCCACTAATACACCTTACTCAAGTCTCTATACATCTTTGTAGAACCAGAGTGAATGTAATCGGATGAATTATAGGCATCCTTCAAGATCAATTCTTTCAAATCATCACATTTGGCACACACAATCTACCTTGGTACCTAAGGGCACCATCTCCCCCTTGGGAGAAAACCTCCACCTTACTATCTCTCACTAAGTCTTCAACTCTAGCAAGGCAGGGTCAAGATCTTATTTTTCCTTTACCTCCTCAATCATGGAAGAATTAGAACCATCAACAACCACTACACCACCATTGTCAACTTCATCCAACCTAACCTCCAATCTAGGAAATAGGTGAACCTCTCTAACCACATCTTTGCCACCATCAACCACATGAGCTAGACTATCCAAAAACACCCTACTTAAAGCATCAATATTGTCGGGGTGATAATGCAGACTCATATAATAATATTTAAGGAGCTCTAACCACCTTCTTTGACACAAGTAAAGTTCTTGGTAAACATATATTGGAGACTCTTATTGTCAGTAAACATATCAATATGAACCCTATACAAGTAGTGCCGCCAAATTTTCAAAGCAAATACTATGGCCGCTAATTCAGGATCATGGTTGGGATAATTCTTCTCATACACCTTAAGTTTTCTAGAGGGATATGCTACCACCTTACCACTTTGCATCAAAAAACACCCCAAACCAATTTTTAAGGCATCACAATATATAACAAATCCTTCCTACCCTCCCTATAGAGTCAAGATAGGAGCGGAGACAAGCTTATATTTCAATGTTTGGAAACTCTTCTCACATTCATCAGTTCACATAAAATTCACCTTCTTTTGGGTCAACTTACTCATGGGAGAAGTAATAGAAGAGAAACCATTCATAAACCTATTGTAATAACTTGCTAAACCCAAGAAACTTCTAATGTTCAATGGAGTCAAGGGTCTAGGCCAACTTCTGATCACCTCCATCTTCTTAGGATACACCTTAATACCATCAACCGACTCTATATGCCCTAGAAAAGCAACCTCTTTTAACCAAAACTCATATTTTTCATAATTAGCATACAACCTCTCCTCCCTCAATATTTACAATACCACTCTCAAGTGATTCACATGCTTCTCCTTTCTATGGGAATAAATCAAGATATCATCAATAGAAACCACCACAAACAAGTCAAGGTAGGGCTCAAAAACCTTATTCATGAGATCTATAAATATAGTCAGTGCATTAGTCAACCCAAAGGACATAACCACAAACTTAAAGTGCCCATACCTAGTCCAGAAAGCCATCTTAAGAGTCATACTCCCTCACTTTCACTTGGTGATACTCGGATCGAAGATCAATCTTAGAAAACTGACTAGCCCCTTAAAGTTGATCAAAAAGGTTATCAATCCTTGGTAGAAGGTACTTGTTCTTTCTGGTGACTCTATTAAGTTACAGGTTTTTGATTTTGATGTATATGCATTGATAGACCTAGGTGTCACTCTTTTTTTATTACTCCTTTTATTGCCAAAAAGCTTCATGTTAGTCCCAAATTATTATGTCAACCTTATAAGTGTCTACCCCTATTAGAGAGTTCATTATTGCAAAAAGAGTCTATAGAAATTATCTCGTGTTCATCTTGTATAAAATATAGCCTTGTAATTTTGTCGAATTAGATATGGTGGATAACGATATCATTCTTGGGATGGATTAGTTGCATGCATATTATGTTTCTATTAATTATAGGACCTGTAGGGTTAAAATCCAGTTCCCTAATGAGCCTGTCCTTGAGCGAGAAAATTGTGATATGGTGGTCATAGATAGATTTATTTCTTGCCTTCAAGCCTAAAGGTTAATTTCCAAGGGTTGTCTCTACCATCTTGTAAGGGTTAGGGATGTTGAGCCTAAAGTCCTTCCATTTGAGTCAGTTTTAGTGGTTAATAAGTTTTTTGATGTCTTTCCCGATGAGCTTCCTAGTGTTCCTCCCGAAAGGGAAATAAACTTTGGCATAGACCTCCTTCCCGACACTCAACCCATTTTTATTCCCCTTACCGTATGGCCTCGGCAGAATTGAAGGAGCTATTAAGGGATTTATTGGAAAATGGTTTCATAAAGCCTAGTAAGTCACCTTACGGTGCACTGGCGTTACTTGTGAAAAAAGGATGGTTCTCTTAAACTAGAAGGATGGTTCTATTTTGGAACCCCTTCCAATTTAGATCCATGGAACTCCAGTGGGTTCATTCTAGTGAAATTGCTCACCCCAAAAGTCTAAGTGGGAGCATGAGGGGCTTGGATCCCTTGGTGATTTTGGTTTGGTCATTGCCGAGCCAACATTAAAATAATATCCTGGAACTTATCTTGGGCTACCCCTCCTTCTTGAGGAGTTTGAGGAGCAGGAGGGGCTTATTGCTCCTTGGGTGTTTGGGCTCTCCATAGTCTCCCTCTTGGAATCGGCATGACCTAGAAGAGTAAGAGCATTTGTTAGGGTAAAAGCCTTACACTCACATCTAAAGCACAATATAGACCATGAAGAAGTGAAACATTTCCTAAAACACTTCATAACCTCCCATTCATAGTTTTGGTGTGCTACACAACTATGAATAACACTCTAATCGATGTAGTGTATTGGATTCGGAGAGTGCCCAAGATGTGGTAGAGGCCATAATGGCCCATGCTTAAGGGGTACCAATGCTTGTTATGGTTGTGGAGAGGAGGGTCACAAGATATTAGACTGCCCTCATAGACTCAATAAGGGTAAATGAGGTGATGGTTGAATGACTAATCCCAAGTGCCCTACGTGTAGGAAGAACCATGATGGCCTATGTCAGAGGCATTTTAGTGCTTGTTTTAGATGTAGTGAAGTGGGTCACATGCTAGTTGATTGTCCATGTATTCGATGGAGGTGTAAGCGTGGCCGACCTTTAGATCAAGGTGGTCATGTTGATCAAGTGAATCAAGAAGGAGATGAGGTGTCCGATGTTGCTACCAGTATGTTGAAATTTCCTTTGACTTTGATGTGTTTGCATTATGGGCCTGGGTGCCACTATTTCTTTCATGATTCTTTCTTGTTGCTAGTGGGCTTCAAGTGTGCACCGAGTTATTGCATGAATGTTTGGATTCTACACCATTTGTTGAGTCTATTATCGTTAGAAAGTTGATAAGTATTGTTTGGTGTTCATATTGTATTAGGTTTTGCCTTATTACTTGTTAGGTTTGATGTGCTGGACTTGGATGCCATACTTGGGGTAGATTAGTTGCATAGATGTTGTGCCTCCTTTGATTATAGGGCTCGTAGAGTTGGATTCCAATTCCCTTATAAATCCATTCTTAAGTGGGGGATTGTAATGTGGTTGTGAAGGGGTAAGTCTGTTTCTTGTGTTAAGGTACAATTGATCTCTAATTGTTGCATCTACCATCTTGTAAGAGTTAGGGGTGTTGAACCTAAGTTATTTCTATTGAGTTGTTTCAGTGATCAATAAGTTAGTGAATGTCCTTTCCGATATTTTGAATTTGGGGTGGTGTCTTTTGGTTTGTCTTATGTACCAGTTATGTCTATAGGTCTTAGGAATAGGGTCTTTAATCCCTACCTTCTTAGGTTTTGGTAGTCTCTAGTGATGAAGCATTGATTTATTTGGAGCTTGTGGACCATTTGGGGGTAATGCTGCAAATCTTGGGGAATGTGGAGTTGTGTGCTAAGTATGAGAAGTGTGAATTTTAGTTAAAGGAGGTTATCTTCCTAGGTCTAGTGTTAGAGGATAGTATTAAAGTGGATCCTAAGAAGACGATGTGATTAGAAATTGGCCTAGACCTTTGACTCGCTTGGATATTAGGAGTTTCTAAGGCTTAGTGGGTAACTACGGAGATATGGATATTTCTTCTCCATGTCCGCACCAGCTCTCCAAGAAACACATACGAGTAGACAACTCTTCCAAAGGGCCTTAACAAATACCACATCATCATCAATCAACTTTTCTACCCATCCATCCAATACCTCCTCTGGGACCTCCTAATTCAACCTATCCTCCACATCACTCACAATCTCAAAGAGTTCTATAACACTAAAGTCACCAACACATCCCATTAACCTGGAAGCATGAAGAACCGGACTACCCAAACCCCTATCCATAGGCAATCCCCAACTTATGCAACCTTACGAACTTCTCTCTACACTCTATATGGACTCACAATCCTCAACTCAATAGTCAATCTTAAATACGTCTAACCCAGTTGTTACCATAACCTCTATCTCCCCCTTGGGAGGTAACCTCTACTCTATCATTCTCTCACCCATAACTTCCAACTCTAATAAGGCAGAAATCAAGGCCTTGCCTAATCTAGTCCACTTAACCCAAGAAGATTTGGAACCATTAAGAACACTATACTACCATTCTCAACTTCCTTCAACCTAACTCCCTATCTAGCCGACTGATGGACTCTACTAGGCATCTCTTTACCATCATTATCGATACATATTAGGCTACCTAGAGTACCAACAACAATACTAGCCTCACCGGGAAAACCAATGCACACTCATACCATATTCTTTAGAGGACTCTAACCACTTTCTTACTACCCACAATGCCCACCTATCATATTTAGCAAACAACCTCTCATCCTCAAAGACTTGCAACACTACCCCCAAATTATTCACAAACTCTAAACATATTAATACTTCATTACTAGAAATCACCACCAAGCATGCCAAGGTTGGGTTTTAAGACCCTATTCTAAAGACCCATACTCATAGCCACACTTAGGCTAAAATGCCAAAATCATAATTTCATAGTCATACTACTCATGCATAAGAATAGCCCATTCATATACAAAATTATACAAGCACCCAAAATGCTTAAAGAGCCAAAATCAAAGACATATATGTGATCACAATATTGTCATAACCAAGCTTTTTATCAAAATCATACCATAAAACGAAATTGGGCTTATCCATAACATAATTATTTTCAAAATAATCCATGTACATAAAGGCTTATGCTATGACCAATGAGGTAATGACATGGGTAATTAAGACTCCATTTAAAAAAATCAACATTTATAATATGAAGTTGAAGTGAAAACATAATTAATTCCATATCTAAATCCATAGTGTAATTCTCATGTATAAATAATTCAAAAAGGGAACACGCATACTTATAACTTCATAAACCCAAAGTAAATCATCACATAACGCTTTAAATCACATTAAAATCATCAAATAAACACTACCTATGCATCAATAGAATTTTACAATTGATCTCTAATTGTTGCATCTACCATCTTGTAAGAGTTAGGGGTGTTGAACCTAAGTTATTTCTATTGAGTTGTTTCAGTGATCATTTTCAAAACCCCCAATTAAAGTAAGTAAAATCCGTGTAGGTTTTCTTGAAAATAATTTTTTGGGTGTCCTTGATTGGAAGGGATCAAGGATCAACTCACATACACATGAATCCAATTAGCACCAAGAAATAACACAAGAAACAACACCTCCTGGACCTATCAAATTACCCTTCTCAAAACGCCGGTCACAACATGGCCTTACTTAGGGTCAACTAAGTCATAGGAGCAACCATTGAAGAGAACCTACTCGTAATCTCGGGTAATAGCACACTAAACCCAAGAGGCTCCTAATACCTTAGGAAGTCAAGGTCTAGGCTATCACCTAATCACCTTTATCTTACTAGGGTCCACCTTAATATTATCACTCAACACCACACACCCTAGAAAAGCAACTTCTTACCACCAAAATCTCCATATCACCTACTTAGCACCCAACCTTCTTCCTTGAAGTTGTAGTACTTTCCTTAAATGATTCATATGCATGACCTCATTAGGGAATGAACCACAATATCACTACCAAAGCCACCATAAACCTATTAGAGTAGGGACTAAAGATCTTACTCATGAGACTTATAGGCATAACTGGTGAACTAGTCAAACCCAAGGACACTAAACCAAAATTCAAAAAATTGAAAAGGATATTCAAAGCCTCATCTACTACCAACAGTAATGCTATGGACAAAAACAACATAGGTTTAACACCTTGGTTCACCAACTTAGGTTCAACACTTGGTCGTGAAAATAATGTAAAACAATGTAAGAAACATAAACAAGGGGAATTTAGGACTAAGGGAGAGAGATTTATATTTAAATATTGTAAGTGAGTCAAAGCTCAAGCATAGTACATAACATGTCCAACAACACCTCTACTACATAGATAAGAGCAGGGGCCAGAATGTACTAAATATGTGGGAGGCAATGCAACAATAGATAGGCTTCATAATCAAAATGCATAAAATAAATAATAGGCATAGTATAGCAAAATGGCATATATGTTAAATGCATAAGTAAAACATGCTTAAGTAACTCATGCTCATATAGGATATCATATGTATAGAAGAGACGAGGCTAGAATTACAAATGTACAACCCTTTGGTAAGTAAGTGATGATGCCTCCCTATCACTTAGGTGGATGTGTACTAACCCTTATCTAGGTTAGTGATAATGCTGCCCCATCACCAAAGTGGATGAGTACTAACCTTCATCTGGGTTGATAAGTACTACCCCCATCTAGGTTAGTGATGATGCCACCCCATCACTAGGTGGGTGAGTACTAACCCTTATCTAGGTTGGTGATAATGTGCCCCATCACCAAGGTGGATGAGTACTAACCATCATCTACGTTGATGAGTACTAACCCCCATCTAGGTTATCCACGTGCGGGCATGGTCAAGTTCTACACTTTATATAAGATTCATCATGTAGTCTAATGCAACACTTTATGTAGAATTTATCATATACATAAGCTCATTTAATCATTAAAACATCATTCATATTATATCTCATGCTATGGACCTTCAATTCTATAAGACACCCTAGTAGGATATTTTATCAAACACTTAGCGAGTGCATAATGGGGGTAAAAGACCATGCAATTTAGAGATGAAATCATGCAAGAAAATCTGTAGTAAAATCATCAATCAACACCTATCAATCAACACCTTGCAACACTCCCAAGACTTTCATGTCAAAGCCCCTTATCAAATCCAACATTATATCCAAGATTTAAAGCTCAAAACATACTAAAACAACCATAATTTCATGAACTAAAATCACTATGCAGTAAATTTTTCAATATACAAGGCCCACATGTAAAATAAACATTAAAACATGCAATATTATTGAAAAGGAGACTTAGGCACCATGGGTAAAAGGACTCAATGGTTCAACACCACATACCTTGACTTTGGAGAATCCTTGAAGAAGATTGGAAATGGATACCTAAATCTTGAATGAAATCCTTAAGATTGGTCTTGAGTTTGGGACTTGAATTTAGGGTCAGGCCCAAGACTTATAAGACTTGGACAAAAAAATTAAAACAGGCACCAAAAACAATAGGGGCATGTCACGTAGGCGATGCGGAAACCCCACTAGAATCTGCATTTTCTACACAAATGAGTTCTACAAAAATGGGCATAAATCCTTCATCCAAACTTAGAATGAGGTGAAACCAAGTTCGTTAGAAAGATGATTAAAAGGGATTTAATTTGATAGGTCATGGGCTAATAAATTCTTGTATGCTAAGAGATATGACCCTTCAAAGTTGACCCTCCTAAATAACATTTTTTGTGATTTTTGAATTTTGATACGGTTGCTCTAATATTCGGGTTAGACCTATTTTCTACTCAATTTGACCCCTAAACAAGAATATGAATTCAGATTTTTAAAATAACGAATGGATTTTTAGATGTATGGGACTTAAGATTCCATGCACTTTCGAGGCACATTTTCTGGCACTTTTTGGGGGTCGTTACATAAAGACCACCTGTTAGGAAAGTAAACCTTATTTTATATCTAAAGAATGATATAGATCATGAAGAAGTGAACCATTTCCTAAAATGCCTCATAACCTTCTATTCATAGTTGTGGCATGCTTCACAACCATTAACAAGACTCTACTTGATACAGTGTGTTGGATTTCTGAGGACCATGTACAAACCTATTTCTCTGATACCAAGCTTTTCATGACCAAGTCTAGGACCTAGACATGACATGGCGAATGAAAACCTGAGGGGATCCCTAAACAAACCTCTTAAGCATGCATAAAACATCCTTGGTTTAGCTGAAACATAAAAGAGAAGTAGGCATATAACATATAATATCTAAGTGAAGAGGCGCTTTGGACTCATGCTATGGTGATGTTATAGGGAAGAGGATTTGCCTGAACCACATAGCAAATAAGTCTAAGAAATGGGCAAGTATGATTAATGCTATGGGGGCATTTAGAGGTTAGGACTTTTGTCACATCCCATCCACAAACAACAAGCAAAAAAGGGAGAAAAGGACTAAAGAAAATCATCATAATTACATAAAGATAATAGGAGTAAAGGACGATACATGAACATCCATTTCCAACAACACTTCTAATATGAGTGGAACAGGGGCAAAAATATCTTCGGGGCTCACCCTCAAAAGATAAAAGTCTAAAGTAAGCAAGTCTAGACAAAGCATGAAAGTAAGATGAATGTTGTCCCTGAAGAGGAGGACCCACCACTAGTAGTCTTCAATGGATCTAGCTAGCCACGAGGAGGTAAAGGATGAATAGGAGCTCTAGTCCATACATGGTAAGATCGTGTAGGTAAAATGCATGTGTTAGTACTTGGAATGTACTAAGTATGCAGGGTGCCATGAAATAAGGAATATGAGCTATAATAATCAATATATTTAATCATAATCAATGGACATGAGTTTAATATGACATGTATGATCAATGCTCAAGTAAAAATATGCATGTAAATAGTTAAACTTGCATAATATATCATACATATGTGGGAGGAGACCCTAACCAACATATAAGACTAAGCGAGCTACTAATTATATCGATGTTCACTCCACACTGAATAAAGGAGTGGTCTATTTACCAAGGCAAACCAAGCATAACCCCACGTAGTGGGTAACATGACCTAATTGGATCCACTAGTAAAAAGTCCATTTAGGGAAATAATATAAACCTATGGTGGCACATAGTTAAGAGACCAAGACATTACAAAAGGACCTCTTGGGTCGAGCCCCCACCTTAAGCCTCTTTTGGTACTTGGTCTAGTCCCACAGAATACTTGAAATAATCATAAGTTTAATCATAACTTGCATAACTTATAGAAGCATGATAACATGACATAAGTAGCTCATTCAAATACATGACCACTGCACGCGACCTATACCTTGTACTAGAGGGTAGAAAAAATATAGCATGGACTTGACCCCTTCTAATAGGCGTTACATTACACATGAGGGTAGAGATTGTAACATAATAACCCCTCCTAGTGAGTTTTAGATAATACATGTGGTTAAAATAGTTATCATGTATGACCCCTTTATGAAGACATGATTTACTCTCAAGAAGGTAGAATATATAGCATAAGGGATCAATATTTTACTTGCAAAATCATAGGAATTTTTCATGAGTTCAATACATGTTAAGGAGCTCATAACTTATCATACTATGCTTGTGTTAAAATTCATGCAATAATCTTTAATCAAAATAAGAATCCTCGTCACGTAGATTTAGTTAAACATGGTGGGTATATGCCCATGTACTTAAAATTATGCATTTCAAGAGTATGAAATGAGAGAGAAGGAAAATCAATTCATTTAAAGTTATTCAAATCAACTCACTATTATTATAGTAAAACCCTTGTTTTGGGTATCATGAAAACCAACTAAAACCCATAAGTTCCTTCATATCTTTTCATGGCATCATAGATTATATTACTTTAATACCACAAAATCCATTACAATGTCAAACCGCAATAATGTTTTTGCATAATAATATCATTACTTGAAGAACCAAAATAGAAACTATATGTACAATGCTTAATGATGTCACCATAAGCAAGAGTTCATGAATACCCATAAAATAATCTATAAAGCTCATGTAGTTTGAGAAAAAGATTGGTTGGACTTGTGGGAAAGGAGGTTTCCACAATTAAACCCACATACCTTAGTGATTATGACAGAGGAAACCTGATTTAGAGGTGGAAGATTTGAAACTCTTGCTTGCACCCTTTACTTGAAAGACTTGAAGAACTTGAGAGAGTTTTGAGAATTAGAGAGTTTTGGAATGAGGAGGAATGATATTAATTAGGGTTGGATGGGGTCAAAATGACGTAGCTTAGACTGCAAAAAATAGGAAAGGTTAAATTTACCCTTATTAAAATCCTTCTCTGACAGATCTACGAGATTGGCCCGTAGAACATTCTATGGGCTATGGATGGGTTTCATCTGATGATATTTTCTAAACTTCAGAGACTTCCTTTCTCTGATTCCTATTCTAAGAGATTGTCTATGACTCGTAGGGGACTTTAGGCTTCGTTTGATAAGTCATAGATTGAACATTAGAAAGATCTCCCAGATATCATCAAGTCTGTGAGGTTTTACAAACCTACTTTATGGCTTGTACTCCATCCTATGAGTCGTAAAGATCAATAATTTCAAATTTCAAAGCTTATTTCTTGTATCTCTTCTACCCCCATAATTGGAGTTTTACTATAAATTTGTTATAGTACACCTTAGCCAGGGTTTAGGGTGTTAGACATTGAGTAACCATAGCTTTGAGTTGGCATCTAGGGTTATACTGACTAGAGATACTGAAATGACCCCAAAAAGTGCCCAAAAATATGCCTCAAAAGTGCCCAAAATTTTAGTTTGCATGTTTCTCAAAATTCATGTGTGATATCAAAATTTGACTTCATATTCTTGATCAGGGGGTCAAATTGAGTGGGAAATGGGTCTAACATCAATTTTAGAGCAAACGAATCAAAATTTAATTTTTCCAAAAATTAATTTCCAATGAGCTCTGTATGCCCCTAGTGTGACGCGGCCAAGGCGCACAAATGTGTATTTTGTTGACTGTTTTGCTTGTTCGGTCCAAGAGTTTTTAGTCTTAGGCCTAAGCCCTCCCATATGTGAAAATACTTATACTTAGCCATATTCACCTTCATATCATTCAAAACATTCCCAAATACTCTCTCAAATACTTAGACAATATTTCACCTCTAAATTTCAAGTTCCAAAACTCATTCGGATCTTAAGGTTCTCATTCAAACATCAAGTATCCATTTCCAACCTTCTTCAAGGATTCTCCAAACTCAAGGTATGTTGGTTTATTTCATAGGGTCCTTTCACCAATGATGCCCAAGCTTTCTTTTGCCTAAAATTGCATGATTTAAAGTTGATTTACTAATGGGTCTTACTTATTATGAATTTCACTACACACTATGTTGGGGTTTCAAGAAATAATAATTATTTTAGCATGTTTTGAGCTATGAATCTAAGATATATTGTGAGATTTGATGAAGGATTTTGATTTATATTGCTTTACAGTGTCACCAAGTATCTATTGATGGTTTTACATTAAATTTTTTAGTATGATTCTACTCTTAAATTGCATTATTTTACACTAGCACTACACACCCCCGAAGTGTTTGATAAAATGTCCGGTTAGTGTATTTTGAGGAATTGAAGGTCCAATGCATGTCTTATGAGTTGAACAAATTTATGATGATGAAAGAAACATATTTATATGATATTCTTTTGTATATTATTGGAAAGTGACCATGCCTTACTCGGGGTGTTTAAGAGTCGGCTAACCATGTTGAGGGGTTTATACCTTGATACTAATCAATTGGTTATGCTTTGATAACCTAGTTAAGGGGTTAGTACCTTAATCACCAGGAGTGGTAGAGTGCCATCCACCAAACGATCAAGGGGTTCATACCTTGGTAATCGGATTGGGGGGTTAGCTCCTCAATCACCATGGGTGGTAGGGTGCGACATTTCACCAACTAGCCAAAGGGGTTTGTACCTTGGTAACCTACGGGTTTTATAATGATGGTCTCTTCTTACACATGTATGATATTCCATGTAAGCATGTTTTACTGAGGTAATGATCATACATGCCATATTATTATTAAGTTATCTATTGCTTACTAATATGCATTTTGATTATGATACCTATCTCTTGTTGCGTTGCATCATACATACTTAGTACATTCAAACGTACTAACACATACTCTATCCCTACATGATGTTACTATATAGGAACTGACACCCCATTTGATCATCCTCCTCCACATAATATTTATGTTCCTATGTTATGTATTATGACTCCCTTTCTTTATTATATATTTTTACTATGAGGGTGAGCCCGATTACTTTTCTTGGGCCCCGGCTAAGTTCTATGGTTAGAGGTGTTGTTGGACATGTTATGTATAATGCCATGAGCTTTGACTTTCTCTTGACTCTTGATGTTCATGATATGAAAGTTTTCCCTTAGCCCTATTTATCCCTATTTACATACACCTATTGTATTTTATTGCTTTCGAGATCAAGGATGTGTAATGATATGTTAAGAGGCTTGCTTGGGGTCCCTTTGGGTTCGGGCTAGGGATGGGTTTCATCTGATGATATTTTCTAAACTTCAGAGACTTCCTTTCTCTGATTCCTATTCTAAGAGATTGTCTATGTGTTGTGTCATATCTAGGCCTAGGCTTGGGTCATGAAAGATACCAACTTGTATAGGTTGAGATATGAGATTGATTGGTTCTGAGGGTGTTGCCCTGAGAGAAGTTAGGTGGGTTGAAAGGCGAGGTAAGCTTAGCCCTAATATATTAGCCTTTGAGTTTTTGAGGTAGGTTAGGCCGATTATATTTGATTTAGACCTACCTCTAGCTTACATTGCTATGCACTCTATTTCTTACATATCAGTATAGTGCCGGTGTATTTCAAATGAGTTACTTGTACTCTAGTATGTCTTCACGGAGTTATATGATTGTCTGACATGGTTATGAAAGGTTTTTATGGAAGACATTCTAGGAGTTGTGCTTGGGTCTAATATGGCCATTGTGAATGGTTGATGGTGGTTGTTTGGGTTAACTACTACGCTGGTAGCATGCATTTGGTGACTTATAAGCACCATTGGCTACTAGTATGATTTCTTCCAAGAATTGATTGTTAACTGCTACAGAATAAGGGCCAAATGGTAATAGCTACTAAGTACCATGTTTGAGAAGTGATATATAGGTGTTTGGCTAGGAAGCGAGGTACTGAGTCATTTGAATGGATGGCCTGTTGGGTATGTGCTACATTAGTGAATGTTATGTATTGATACTGGGTAAATTGGACAACAAAAAAAGGAGTTTAGGCCCTATGTGTAAATGTAAGCATGTTAATCATAGTCTCCCATTTATTTTGTGCAACCTATAGACTGTTTATGGTTGATTGTGGGATATGGAGCATTTTTTATGGCCGAGATACTCATGGTGTGGACTTGAGCCTGGATGTATGCCTATATTCATACTTTTATGGACGAAAATATTATTAGTGGGGGATTGTAATGACCCTCTGGGTCATTTCAGTGTTTTTGTGATATTTCTATTATTCTAAGTTTCTGGGTAGCGACCTCAGATCTTTTATTACGTATTCAGACAATTGGGAATAGTTGTGGGTGGTTTTGGTTAAGAACTATCCAAGTTTGTAAGTTAGCAAGAAGTTAAAGTTGCTAAAAGGATACTTTTGTCAAAACCCTAGTAAACATCCTTGAAATGGGATTCTAACAATTTTGTTAGCTCTAGAATGGCCAATTTGTGCTGGGAGGGTGGTTGGTCCAAGCACGGAGGGTCCTAATATTATTTTTGAGCTAAAAGTTACAAATATGTTTGATTGGAAACTAAAAAGTATGTTTTTGTAAAAGTCAATGAAATGCACTTACAATGGAAAATTGATGGCGTGGCCAGCTATGAAATGTCAAAAATTGTCTATATTGACCCTTTGCTCATTTATGGGGTTATTCGGTTGCATTTTGACTCCCTAACTTCTTTTAGCCAAATTTTACTAAAAAGAAGTGAGGTTCTCACTTTTCTGTAGGAGGCTCTGTTGGGAATTTTGACTACACCATTAGATTTGGAATATGGAAATTGGTGTGGTTACACTATTCATTTATGAAAAATGGAAATCAAATGCCCTGGGAATGGCTTGGGGAAGTTTTCAAGTAAGCTGGTGCAGCACTAGATGATAAACACTCTGTGTTAGCAGAGGGTGAGGCATGATCACGGATAAGCAGTTGCCAAAACTCCACATTCATGGAGCCTTAGGTGCATTTACAGAGGCTAGCTGGACCAAGGCACCGTGTTTGCGGTCCTAGGCTCGCGATTGCTGAGAAGGAGTAAGGTCTATCTATATAGCCTTCATCTTCATGAACCAGCCATGGATACAAACTTCCCCAACTTGTAAAATCCTCATTTAATGTCCACTTTAGTGAATCAAAGGTTCACGTGACCCGAATTTCCGTATGGAACATTGTGGTGAAGTTAGTTTTGAAATTTGGTATGTGTTTTGAGGTAATTTCCCTATTTTAACTATTGTGGTTCTTGGAACTGTGAAAAAATTTGTGTATTAAATTTGTAACTGATTCTAGATGGAATAGACTAAAATATAAGCCTAAATTGTTTTACGTTCCCAAGGGAATATAATGATATGCTAGGTGTTGGATGTAGTTGTCCAATTTTTTAGAATTTAGACCAAGAAAGTCTTGAAAAGAATATTTTCCTTGTAAGGTTTCTAATTCCATTTTTGGGCTTTTTCTCAGTCTTCTAGGGTCCATTTTCGGCTACATGTTTGGCTGTAGACTCGGATTATTGTGGGGAACATATTTTGAGATTTTGTTTGGAATTTATGACATAGGTCCTATTGTTTCCCATTTCAGGCGCTTTTGGCCTAATTCCACTCGTTTCTCAAGTTTTTATAGCAAACGTGACCATTTTAACCCCGTAAACTGTGTTTTAAATAGTGGAACAACTTCAGGTTGCTACTAGGAGGGGAAATGCTCAACTGGATTTATGTGGAGTACGAGACATTGGTTGCAAGGTAGGCTAGGTTTCTCTACTTCTTAGACTGAGCTGAAATGGATGCATATTTGAGTTAAAATGTGTAGAATTATACTGTGAATGGGTTGAGTTGTGGTCTTTATGTTGCATATTGCTAGCTTAAATTTGCATGTGATATTATATATATATATATATATATATGGTGTGTCGGACTATAGTTTTTGCACTAAGGGCTACGTTAGCCGTAGGTTCTATATTTACTAAGTAATGGCATTGTTAGACTACAAAAGGGCCTAAAAGGGGTTGGTTGAGCTGTGAACATATGACAGGTATGCACACTTAGCTTGACTCCTGTTTGTATGCACGTATGGCCTGAGGCAGCTAAAATATATTAGCTCATGACACTAATAGGTAATTACATGCTACCTTGTACATTGATTCTAATATCCATATTAGATTGGTATGCATATGCCTGATGTAACTGCAATTGTATATATATCTTTTAGAGTACTTGAGGTAGACTTTCCTATTTAAACATGAAACGCCCTAAAAATGTGCTTCGGAAATGCCTATAATTATAATTTCCATATATCTCAATATCCGTGCGTGATATTAAAAATTTGACTTCATATTCTCAATCAAGAGGCAAAATTGAGTGGAAGAGGGGTATAACCTAGATTTTAGAGGACCCATAGCGAAATATAATTTTCTCTAATTTTTCTTATCCAATGTGCATCCGCGACCACGCCACGACGTGGACTGGGCACGAATTAGTGTTAAATCTACCTTTGCGTTATATCAGCATTATGGACCAGATGCAGACCAATAAGATTTTTATTAATTTTTTGTTTCAAACCAAGGGCATTGGGGTGATGGCCCCATGCCCACTTATGCTTGAAAACAACTATACTTAGCCATTTTTCAACTTTGTATCACTTAAGACCCTCTCAAAAACTTCTCCAAGACTTTACCAAATATCTCATTCAAATTTCAAAAATTTCAAGCCTAACTTTGGAACTCAAGGATTCTTTTCAAGCTCCAAGTTCTCTTCAAGCTCATCTCAAGAAAACCCAAGTTTGAGGTATGTGGGTTTCAACCATTGGGTTCTTTC
>DF357995.1:179046-209319 GCA_000787875.1 Solanum virginianum
GAATTCTTTTCAAGCTCCAAGTTCTCTTCAAGCTCAACTCAAGAAAACCCAAGTTTGAGGTATGTGGGTTTCATCCATTGTATCCTTTCACCCATGGAGTCCAATCTCCCTTTTCAGGAAAAATGCATGTTTTCAAGTTGTATATTCTATGGGTATCTCTTATTAAGGATTTGATCATAAATTTTTCTAGTGTTTTATGAAACGTTGATTGAATGTGTATGTGTATCTATTTCATGCTTATTCTGTGAATTGGTTTTGTCTATTGAGACCATGCATGTTTTGAGGTATGAAACTATGGTGTATTATGAAATTTAATGATGGATTCCAAGGAATCTTACATGTGGGTTTTACTGAGTTGGTGAGTTAATTTACATTTTGTTTTCCTATATTATTTAACTCTTGAATTGCATGATTTTAAACTAGCATTATACGCCCACCAAGTGTTTGATAAAATGTCCTGACAAGGATTCTCAAGTTATTGATGATCTACTATATGGTTTACAAGTTAAGTGACTTTATGATGATTAAGGGCTTGCGTGTATGCACTGAATTCAAGAAAAGTATCTATGGTGTTGCAAGTAGACCACACCTTGTTGGGGGTTGACATGCCCAATTACCTTGTTGAGAGGGTGACATGCCTCAACCGCCTTGTTGGGGGTGACATGCCCAATCACCGCGTTGAGGGGTGGATACCTCGATCACTTTATTGGGGGTGACATGTCCAATCACCATGTTGAGAGGTGGATACCTCAACCACCATGCTGGGGGTGACATGCCTAATCACCATGTTGAGGGGTGGATACCTCGATAACCTTGTTGGGGGTGACATAACCAATCACCTTGTTGAGGGGTGGTTACCTTAATCACCTTCCTAGGGGGTCACATGCCTTGGATTCTAAGAAGTAGGTCACTTGGTTTATGTTGGTTATGGTCTCTTCTCACACATGTAATATATATTTTTGCAACTCTCATGATTTACAAACATGTTTTACCTCAAGCATTGATCATGCATGCCATATTGATATTATTCTTATCCAATGCTTATGATTATGTATTTCGATGATGTTGGCTTATGTCTTGTTGCATTGTATCCTACATACTTAGTACATCCAAACATACAAACGCATACTCTATGCCTACATGATATTACCATATAGGGATCGGAGTACCTCTCGATCATCCTCCACATGGCTAGTTCGGTGCTTTGGAGTTAAGCTTTGGTGAGTCCTCAAGTCCGAGGACACTACCTTTACTACTATTGCTATGTTAAGGCTTATTCATGTTGAACACTTGTTATTATGAGGGTGAGCTCGAAAAGTGTCTTGGTCCCCACTTCATTCTAAGTTTAGAGGTGTTGTTGAAATATTATGATGTATCTATGCGTTAAGCTTGACTCTCTATATTTTTATGTTAACAAAGAATTCTCTTACCCCTATTGTCCCTATTTTTACTCTTTACTGTTGTTTAATTGCTTCTTAAGATGTAATTATGCTATGACCTTGACTCTTGAAATGATTTATGATTATTAACGACTTCTCTTAGTCCCATTTCCCTTATTTATATTCCTTATCATTGTCCATTTGCTTCCGCGACCAAGTATGTGTGTTTTATATGCTAAGAGGCTTGTTTTGGGTCCCTTGGGGTTCCCCATTTGCAGTGCAATGTTTAGGCCCTAGGCTTGGATCGTGACAAAGTTAGTATTAGAGCACTAGGTTGTTAATAGTCCTTAGAATCCATCACATCGCATTGACTAGAGTCTTAGTCATGGTTGTGAAGCACACTACAACTATGAATGGGAGGCTATGAGGCATTATAGGAAATGTTTCACTTCTTCATGGTCTATATCATGGTTTAGATGAGGTGTAAGACTTTTCCCCTAATTAATGCTCTTTGGTTTTCTAGACCATGCTGATTCCAAGAGGGAGACATAGGAGAGCCCGTAGACTAGAGAAATAACCGGACCCTCCCGCTCCTCAAGCTCCTCAAGGTGGAGGGGTAGCCCTAGATGTGTTCCGGGATGCTATTACAATGTTGGCTCATGCTATGACTAACCAAATTCACCAAGGGATCCAAGAGTCTCATGCTCCCACTCTTGCTTTTAGGGTGAGGGATTTCACTAGAATGAACCCACCGGAGTTCCATGGATCTAAGACATATGAGAACACCCAAGAGTTCATTGATAATGTGTACAAAGTGCTATCTATTATAGGGGTCAATTCGGAGGAGAATGCAGAGTTAGCGCCCTACCAACTCAAAGGTGTGGCCCAAAGTTTGTTTACACAATAGAAGTTGGAGAGGAGAGATGATGATGCCATTTCTTGGGAGGAATTCAAAGCCATATTTGTCAATAAGTTCTTTCCTATTGAGCTAAGGGAGGCTAAAATATTGTTTTTATGAACCTTAAGCACGGTTCCATGAGTGTGAGGGAATATTCCCTCAAGTTCAACAAACTCTCCAAGTATGCCCCATATTTGGTTGCCGAGCCGAGGTCAAAGATGAAAAAATTTGTGTCGAGTGTGTCCAATTTGGTTAATGAGGAGTGTTGTACCGCCATGCTAATAGGTGATATGGATTTATCCTGCCATATGACATATGCCGAACACTTGGAGGGGGAAAAGATTAGGAAGAGAAGAAGTGGTGAGTCCAAGAGGGCTCATTTTGAAAGTGGATTCCAAAATTCCAAGGGTGGCCAGTTCCCTCAAGGCCACAAGTTCCAAGGCCAAGGGTCTTCCAATGCTCCTGATAGAAAGTTTGCTAATGACAATCCAAGATTCCAAGGTGGTGGTGGTGTGATGCCTAGCCCTATATGCCAAAGATGTGGTAGGTGCTATAATGGCCCGTATTTGAAGAACTCTCATGCTTGCCATGCTTTTAGAGAAGTGGGTCATAAAGTGATTGATTGTCCTCGCGCTCAAAAGAAAGGTAGAGATGGTCGTCCATAATGCCAAGGTACAAATGTTGGTCACAAGGGGAGAAAAGGCAAACAGGGAGGGTGCTCCAAGGCAAAACAGATTTTATGCTCTTCAAGGGAGACAAGGGGTAGATGAGGTGTGTGATGTTGTCACCGTAATGTTAAAGATTTTTGATTTTGATGTGTATGCTTTGATAGAACCGGGTGCTACTCTTTCTTTTATTACACCATTTGTTGCCAAAAAACTTCATATTAGTCCTAAATTGTTGTGTGAACCTTATGAAGTGTCTACCACTATTGGTGAGTCTATTATGGCTAAAAGAGTCTATAGAAATTATCCCATGTTAATCTTGCAAAAACTCTTGCCTTGTGATTTTGTTTAATTAGGTATGGTGGATTTTGATATCATTCTTGGGATGGATAGGTTGCATGCATATTATGCTTCTATTGATTGTAGATCCTGTAGGGTTAAATTCCAATTCCCTAATGAGCCCATCCATCAGTGGGAAAGTCATGATTTGTTGGTCAAAGATAGATTCATTTCTTGCATTAAAGCTAAAAAGTTGATTCCTAAGGGTTGCCTCTATCATTTTGTGAGGGTTAGGGATGTTGAGTCCAAAGTTCTTTCTATTGAGTCAGTTCCAATGGTTAATGAGTTTCTTGATGTTTTCCCCAATGAGCTTCTCAGTGTTCCTCCTGAAAGGGAAATAGACTTCGACCTCCTCTCGATACTCAACCCATTTCTATTTCCCCTTATCATATGGCACTAGTGGAGTTGAAGAAGTTGAAGGAGCAACTGAGGGATTTGTTGGAGAAGGGTTTTATAAGGCTTAGTAAGTCACCTTGGGGGTGCACTGGTTTTGTTAGTGAAGAAAAAGTATGGTTCTCTTAAAATGTCCATTGATTACCGGTAACTTAATAGAGTCACCATAATGAACAAGTACCATCTACCAAGGATTGATGACCTTTTTGATCTACTTTAAGGGGCTAGTCACTTTTCTAAGATTGATCTTTGGTTCGAGTATCACCAAGCGAAAGTGAGGGAGTGTGACATTCCCAAGATGACTTTCCAGACTAGGTATGTGCACTTTGATTTTGTGGTTATGTCTTTTGGGTTGACTAATGCATTGACTATATTTATGGATCTCATGAATAAGGTCTTTCAACCCTACCCTGACTTGTTTGTGGTGGTTTTTATTGATGATATCTTGGTTTATTCCCATAATGTGGAGGAGCATGTGAATCACTTGAGGGTGGTATTGCATATCTTGATGGAGGAGAGCATGTATGTAAAATATGAGAAATGTGAGTTTTGGTTGAAAGAGGTTGCCTTTCTAGGGCATGTGGTATTGGGTGATGGCATTAAGGTGGATCCTAAGAAGACAGAGGTGATTAGAAATTATCCTAGATCTTTGTCTCCATCAGATATTAGAAGTTTCTTCAGTTTGGTAGGTTATTAATGGAGGTTTGTGAATGGCTTCACTTCTATAGCTTCTCATATGTCTAAGTTAACACAAATGATGAAGAAATTTGTGTGGACCGATGAGTGTGGAAAGAGTTTCCAAAATTTGAAAGATAAGCTTGTCTCCACTCCTATATTTTCTCTGCCGGAAGGGTTGGAAGGATTTGTTATATATTGTGATGCCTTAAGAATTTGTTTGGGGTATGTTTTGATGTGAAGTGGTAAGGTGATAACATATGCCTCTAGACAACTTAAGGTGCATCAGAAGAATTATCCCACCCATAATCCTGAATTGGCGGCCGTAGTATTTGCTTTGAAAATTTGGTGTCACTATTTGTATGAGGTTCATGTTGATGTGTTTACCGACCACAAGAGTTTCCAATATGTGTTCACCCAAAAAGATCTTAACTTGAGACAAAGAAGGTGGTTAGAGCTTCTTGCAGATTATGATATGAGTGTGCATTATCACCTTGGCAAGGCTTATGTTAATGATAGTGGCAAAGAGGTGGCTAGAGAGGTTTACTAGTTTGCTAGATTGGGGGTTAGGTTGAATGAAGTTGATAATGGTTATGTAGTGGTTGTTGATAGTTCTATGTCTTCCGTGATTGAGGAGGTGAAGGCAAAACATCTTCCTTGCTAGAGTTAAAGGACTTGGTGAGAGATGGTAGAGTGGACGTCTTCTCCCAAGGTGGAGATGGTTCCCGTAGGTACCAAGGTAGATTGTGTGTACCAAATGTGGGTGACTTGAGAAAATTGATTTTGAAGAAGGCCCATAATTCATCCTATTCCATTCACCCCGTTTCTACAAAGATATATGAGGACTTGAGGGAGGTGTATTGGTAGGGTGGTATAAAGAGAGATATTACCAAGTTCATATTTGGATATCACAAGTGCCAACAAATGATGGCCGAACATCAAAGGTCGGGTGGCCTAGCCCAAGATATAGAGATTTCTACTTGGAAGTGGGAGGAGTTCAACATGGATTTCATGTTTGGATTGCCTAAGACTAGGAAACATTTTGACTCTATTTGGGTTGTAGTGAATAGAATGACAAAGTTGGCTCTCTTCTTACTAGTCAGAACTACTTATGGTGTCGAAGACTGTGTCAAGTTGTACATACATGAGTTGGTTAGATTGCATGGGACGCCGTTGTTTATCATTTCGGATTTTGTTGCTCAATTCACTTCTCACTTTTGGAGGTCCTTCCAAAGAGTTCTTGGTACCAAGGTTAAGCTTCGCATGACTTTTAATCCTCAAAAGGATGGTCAAGCCGAGAGGACTATCCAAACACTTGAGGATATGCCTAGAGCTTGTGTTTTTGAGTTTAAGGATAGTTGGCATGAACATCTTCCACTCATTTAATTTGCTTACAAAAATAGCTACCACTTAAGCATTGGTATGGCTCCCTTTGAAGCTCTTTATTGTAGGCGTTAGAGATCCCTGATTTGGTGGTTTGAAGTGGGGGAAATGGCTTTGCTAGGTTCAGATTTGGTCATGAAAGCCTTGGAGAAGGTGAGGTTGATAAGGGGGAGATTAAAAATAGCCCAAAGTAGACAAAAGTCCTACATCGATGTGAGGAGAAGAGATCTTGAGTTTAAGGTTTGTGATTGGGTTTACTTGAAACTTTCACCTATGAAGGGTATGGTTTGATTTAACAAGAAAGGGAAATTAAGCCTAACGTTTGGGGGTCCTTACAAAGTTTTAAGGAGAGTGGGTAAGGTTGCATATGAGTCGGAGTTATCTATGGAGATGAATATAGTTCATCTGGTCTTCCATGTGTCCACGTTAAGAAAGTGTGTGGGTGAACCAAGTGATATAGTGCCCTTGGATGTTGTGGGTGTTGTAGAACATAATTTGACTTATGAGGAGATCTCAGTGGAGATTTTGGATAGACAAGTGCAGAGGTTGAAAGACAAAGATATAGCTTCTTTCAAGGTCTTTTGGAGGAACTAACAAGTTGAAAGTGACACATGGAAAGATGATGTGGATGTGACAAAGCCGATACCTATATCTCTTCTACTCTACTCAAGCCGAAGATACTAATTAAGTCCCTTATATGATTTCAAGCCTTATGATTCAGTCCATATGTCTTTTTGCATACATTCATGTTTATGTTGACAAGTTTATAGTAGTTTTTGACATTCATGTTGAGATTTTAAAAAAGGATGTTTAAATGCGTTGTTGCATTCATGTTGGGCTAAAATCCTCACGATTACATCTCTTATGCATATTTCTTTGACATTCTGTGATGAATGTTCCCAAAGGGGAGATATTGAAATACCCCAAAAATGTTCTTCAGAAATGCCCATAATTGTAATTTCTATATATCTCAAAATCTATACGTGATATGGAAAATCTGACTTCACATTCTCGATAAGGGGGAAAACGTGTGTGGGAAATGGGTATAACCCAGATCATACTATGAATTGCTTTTGTCTATTGAGACTATGCATGTTTTGAGCTATGAAACTATGGTCTATTATGAGATTTGATGATGGAATTCAAGGTATCTTACATGGGGGTTTTACTATGTGATGGTGGGTTGATATACATTGAGTTTTCTCATATTATTTCACTATTGAATTGTATGATTTTGAACTAGAATTATACACCTACCAAGTGTTTGATAATATGTCTTCACAAGGATTTTTAAGTTATTGATGATCTATTACATTGTTTACAAGTCAATTGACTTTATGATGATTAAGGGCTTGCATGTATGTATTGAATTCATGAAAAATATGTATGGTGTTGCACGTAGACTACACCTTAATTGGGGGGTGACATGCCTAATCACCTTGTTGAGGGTGTGACATGCCTCTACCACCTTGTTCAGGGGCGACATGCCCAATCACCACATTAAGTGGTGGATACTTTGATCACCTTATTGTGGGGTGACATGCCAAATCACCATGTTGAGGGGTGGATACCTCAACCACCTTATTGGGTGAGATATGCTCAATAAACATGTTGAGGGATGGATACCTCAACCACCTTGTTGGGGGGTGACATGCACAATCACCTTGTTGAGGGGTGGATACCTCAATCACCTTCCAAGGGGGTGATATGCATTGGATTCCAAGTAGTAGCTTGCTTGGTCTATTTTGGTTATGGTCTCTTACCACACATGTAATAATATATATATATATATATATATATATATATATATATATATTTGCAAGTTATATGACTTACAAGCATGTTTTACTTGAAGCATCGATCCTGCATGCCATATTGATATTATACTTATTCGTTGCTTATGATTATGAATTTCAACTATGTTGGCTTATATCTTGTTGCATTTTATCCTACATACTTAGTACATTCAAATGTACTAACACATACTCTATGCCTACATGATGTTACCATGTAGGGGTTGGATCACCTCTTGATAATCTTCCATGTGGCTAGTTCGGTGCTTAGGAGTTAAGCTTTGGTGAGTCCTCAAGTCCGAGGACACTATCTTTACTACTCTTTTTCTATGTTGAGACTTATTCATGTTGAAATTTTTTTATTATGAGGGTGAGCTCGGAGAGTGTCTTGGCCCCCGCTCTAATCTATGTTAGAGGTGGAGAAGAGATCTTGAGTTTAAGGTTTGTGATTGGGTTGCCTGAGAGTGTCTTGGCCCCCGCTCTAATCTATGTTAGAGGTGTTGCTAGGTATTTAGATTATGCTACTAGCTTCACTGTTGAAATGATTTATGATTATCAATGACTTTCCTTAGTCCTGTTTCCCTTATTTATATCCCTTGTCATTGTCATTTTGCTTCCCTCACCAAGGATGAGTGATTGATATGATAAGAGGCTTGTTTGGGGTCCCTTCGAGTTTCCCATTCGCCGTATCATGTCTAGGCCCTTGGCTTGGGTCGAGACAAAACTCAATTTTTCCTGTGTTATGATTTATATGATCTTTTATATATTATTGTCTTTCATGCACTTGTGCTACTGGTTAGTTACAAGAGAAACAAATCATGTTCTGGGAATGATTCTAGTTGTCTTCCAAAGGAAGCCTTGTGATTTGTGATGCGACATGTATTACTACAGAGCACTAGTAGATTAGAGATAGGAGTCCGACCCTATTAGTGAGGTGTAGGTTATATAATACGGGCATCCTGGGCTATCTATGATGAGACACAAGTTATGAGGGTTAGTACTGGGGACTAACACCCTATATGGAGAAGGGCACTTTATCTGTGGGCTGGAACATGGTTGGGTTGGGTGATATCCTTAATAGCAGCTGGACTATGATACGATTCTAATGAGGTGGGACCCTTCTGATTGTCTAGTCTCTTGGGTCTTACGTTTGGTTACACTGACGCTGTTCGATAAGCTATTTTACATAGAGGAAGGGCCTAGTAAAGGCTGAATATGGTCTATTGCTATTACGCATGCATGTATTCTGACTTAACACGTATCTATATGGGGGTATAGGCTGATGCTATTGAGATACATTGGTTGCGAGGCTAATTATGGATTTTATGGCATACTGCGGCCTGATTCTAGTATAGACATCATTCTACTAGGATGGATTATGTGGGATACCAAAGTTATGACCATTTCTGTCTATGTTTACTCTTAACACTTCGTGTCGATGAGGTTATAGTATACTTGGCCTTATGTGGGCAAACCTCTATGATGTTGGTGATGTATATACTCTTCGATGTACTATTGATAGTTACTCTATATTGGTTCTTTCCATTTGATAATGGGGTACCTATTATATCTAAGAGAGGTAGTGATTGCAATTGTGTAGGTTAGATTGAGGTTGTGGGATACTAAGGCTAAGAGTTTCGTTGCCTACGTTAACTTTGTGCATGATGGGATTGTTGTTGCCTAATTTCACTATGGGCATGATATGACTTTAGAGTTCTGCATATAGATAGACTGGTTGAGAGAGTGACTATTTTGATATCTCGGGTCCAAGATAAAGCATCCCATATCTGTTGAGCGCCAGCAGCCATGTTAGAGTTGTTGAGTCCCCAGGTTATGCGCCCCGAGGTTCCACATCCGATGATTATGACTGAGATTCTGATCTTCAGATGCCAATTCCTAGGATAGAGTACTTCTTCAAATTTTTGGTCGAGGACCTCGCTGATCTCATTGTGGGCGAAGCCCCTATATTAGATACCTTGGGTCTGGGACCCCGATGACTACATGTTGGGGTTGGGCGTTGTGATTGATATTCTAAGCTGAGACACTGCTAATTTTGCTAAGGGGATTCTTTCTCCAACGGGATACGTCCCACCACTATAATTTTGGTTGGACCACTTGGCCCTGGCTAACTACCCAATTGAAGGCCAAGTCAAAAGACCCCAGGTACGAGTCCCTAGGTGATATTAAGGTTTTGATTCCCCATATGGTACTATTTTTTAGATTAGTCGAGGACCCAGTTATTGTTGTATTGAGGTGGAGGGCCCAGTTTGTTCCCCGAGGATCTACTAACCTATAGACACCAATTGTGCATGGGTGTACCCTTTGGCCTTTTGGGGGCTCAAGGGCATTTAGGATTAGACAGTATGGTCATATACCCATATACAACTGACCCTTGATTTGATGATATAAAGAGTTAGGGTCTGTGATGGTTATTTGGGGTTCCAGTGATTATCTGTTAGTTATATTGTGTGGGGGTATAACTCCCAAGCTTATGGGCCCCCCGATGGCGTACAGACATAGTTACTAGAGCTTTGCACCCGTGTACAGTGCCAGGCCTTAGCTGAGGATAGTGGTTGTATAGGCCAACACAATTTTCATCAGTCAGTATCGGTGTTCATGACTTGCTTCGGTTAGTTCGTCATTGTTCATCATATGGGTTAGTTTAATTTGTCATTTTTCATCACTTAGGTTGGTCCAATTCATGATTGTTCATCACTTGAGTTTGTTTAGTTATGGGTTGAGGGTTCTTTTTTATGCCTATGCTTTGATCTAAGTTTGGATTTCTACATTGTTATATCCCTCTATATATTTGACCTCCTTTATGTTCACTATTTTACTCGATTGTCCGATGATGCCTACTGGGTGCCTTTTCTGGTACTCACCCCTACTTTCTGTATCTTCCCATGTTGCAGTTCTAGATATGAGCAATGATTGTTGAGTTGGGGAGTTTCAAGAGCTCAAGAGACTTCTTTTGGTGAGCACCGGTAGTTATGGCTATTTCGTAGTCTCCTTCCTTTGATGGTTGTCTATTATTCCCAAACATTTGGCCCTATACTTGTAGTTATGGTTTGTGTTTGTCAGAGCACTCTCTATTTGCTTATTATTATGTTTCTTAATTTATGTATATGATATGCCTTTGTGTCTATTATAGCTCTGTAAAGTTAACTTCCTAGAACTGGTAGGTTTCGGTAATTTATTTTGTTATATTAGTTATGACTATAACTAGAAATCTAGGACAGGTACCCTGTGGGTTGGGTAACAAGCATGCCTATAGATGGGATCTAATAGGTGTCATCATGACTACGACTGGGTCATGACATGAATAATTCCATCTGCACAAACACAAAACAAAACGGTTCATCCCAAAAGAACTTCTTCATGTCAGATATGAACTTACGACATGGGTAGGAAGTCAAATTGGGTGGCATAACATCACTGACTAAGCAATTTGCAAATTCTATAAACCAGGCATCAAATCGTATGACGTGACCAATACTCTCTCATCAGGGAATGCATTATTGATTTCCAACCCATCTTCAAACATAGCCACAGCCTCATCCTCGAGTCTTGATAGGTAGTTGGCAACTTGATTTTTTGTTCCTTTCTGTCAATGATCTTGAAGTCAAACTCTTGAAGAAGAAGTATATATCAAATCAACCTTGGCTTAGCATCTTTCTTTGCCATAAAGTATCTCAACACTGAATGATCAGTGTGCACAATGACTTTGGTTCCCAACAGATATGACCTGAACTTCTCAAATGCAAAGACTACTGTGAGTAACTCTTACTCTGTAATAGTATAATTCTTTTGTGCTGCATCGAGAGCTTTATTAGCCTAGTAAATCGGATGTAGTATCTTCACTTTGCATTTTCCCAATAACACACCTAGTGCCACCCCACTTGCATCACACGTGATCTCGAAGGCTTGAGTCCAATTTGGTGCAACAATGATAGATGTTTAAATCACCCTCTACTTCAACCCCTCGAATGCCTTGAGACACATATCATCAAACATGAACTTAGCATCTTTATCAAGTACCTAGCATAAGGGATGTACAATTATTGAGACGTCTTTGATGAACCATCGATAAAAGCCAGAATGTCCTAAGAAACTCTTCACACCTTTTATGGAGATATGTGGAGCAAGCTTCTTAAAAACATCATACTTAGCTTTATCAACCTAAATACCTTTGATGGAGATCATGTGTGCTAGCACAATACCTTACTTCACCAAAAAGTGACACTTTTCCTAATTCAACATACGTTGACACTTTTCACACTGTTTTAACATGTCATGTAGATGATTTAGGCAATCCTTGAATGAATCTGCAATAATATTAAAATCATCCATGAACACCTCAATGATATCCTCTACCATATTTGAGAAAATTGACATCATGCATCTCTAGAAGGTGGCTGGTACATTATAAAATCTGAATGGCATCCTTTTGAATGCGAAAGGTACCATAAGAATATGTAAAAGTGGTCTTTTCTTGGTCAACTAGAACAATAAAAATCTATCAAGAAAAATGTACCAGCCTTTACCTACCAATCGATCTAGCATCTGGTCCATGAAAGGCGTAGAGAAGTGATCTTTCTCTATAGAAGCATTGAGCTTGCATTAATGCATACAAACACTCCACCCTTTGACTGGTCTCATGGGAATCAACCTATAACTAGGTTACGATCCACAGTGATACCTCTCTTCTTTGGAACACATTGGACTAGACTCACCCATTCATTAATAGCAATCAGATATATTACACCCGTATCTAACCACTTAATGATCTCTTTACACACGACCTTCTATATAGGTGGGTTAATAGGTCTTTTGTGCTCACTGCTCGGGTTATAGTCCTTCAAAAGCTGAATCTTATGAGTGCAAATGCCTAGTGGGATACCAATAATGTCTGTAATTGTCTATCTAATTGCCCTTTTCAATTTTTTGAGACTGCAACCAATGCCTCCATCTGTTCGTCTTCAAGATCTGCAACAATAATCATGGTAAAGTATTTATAGGTCTTAAAAATACATACCTCAAGTATGTTAGAAGAGCCTTTAATTTCAATACCTGTGGCTCTTCAATGGATGGTTTAGTAGGTGTCATCTCATAATTTTTCATGTCCAACTCAAGCTTGCATCAGTGTCTAGGATACATATGTGATAGATGTGCATTAACCATATCATCATAGTCTAGAATGCCATTAGTCCGAAAATTCATCAACACAGCCTCAAGAGTTTTGACATTAACCCTTTTCTCCATGGGTACCTCTAGTGGCACTTCATCAACACTATCAATCATAGATACAACATTCAAATCATTAGGTATCTTCATGCACTGGTAACATTGAAGAAAACTTCTTTAACATTTAATCTAAACTTAAGTTATCCTACCTCTCTATCCACTAATTCTCGCCTAGTTTCTAGGAAGAGCCTTCCCAAGATGATTGAGATCTCAAAGTCTTCTTCACAATCAAGTATCAAAATGTTCGTAGGGAATATGAAATTTTCAACTTGAACAAGAACATCATATAGTATCCCCACAGGTTTTTTCACAGTCCTATTGCTATTAACAACTGCATTGATGTGGAAGTGGTAGCTCGCAAGCTGATGTCACCCAAGTTACACCTCTATTTTTAGGATAAACCAGTGGTTGTCAAGAAATAGAGCCTAAACAAGGTTAGGGTCAAAGACAAGGGAATATGTAGACTCAAGAGAATTCAATCACCGCAACTTGAGTAATTAACCGACTTACTTCCCCAAAGGGGGGGTTTTCAATAATAAATGGAAAAAAAACTAACTGACATAAAAGTGAAATTAATATGGAGAGAAACTAGGGTATTGTGTTCCCCATGATTCCCTATCTTTATATCACCGAATAACCTAATTGATTTATAGTGTGTAGCATGTAGGAGGGTAAGTTAAGTTCACCAAACCCTTTGGTGAAAGGAGAGATGTGAATTTCATTTTGTGACTTGGCTCATATCCATAGTATGCATTACTAACCATTATTTATTAGTCCCAGTACAACCTCCACTTGGCCCAATTTTGTTGATTCGATGAGAACACATCAATTAAATCCTGTTAATTAATCTCTTTTCCTATTCATTACTGCCTTTATCCAATCGATAACACTAGGAAAGTTCTAATGTTGGCCATCACTAGAAAACATTCAAAATGAAGATAGTTAATTAACACATGCATGTACACTTTCCAAGAATTATGAATTATTTGGTTTTACCTTGTTAGTTCTTCGTGGTTTGCACAACCTTAGTTGTGGATTTAACTACTCATGCTTTGTGTAGATGCAAGACTTATGAATTAGAATAATATAATGGAGGACTTACACAATTGAATTACAAACAAGCTAATCTAATTTCAAATAGAGCCACAAGATTAAAGATGAAATCAAAGTGCACGTGTTCTCAATAATCTCCAACATAATCTCACTATTTTCTCTCTCTAATTACTATGTTTTCTGTGTACTATGCAAAATTTTTTGAAAAGAATAATCTAAAAAACCTATTTATAATATTTAAAATACATTTCCTAAACTATATAAGATAGTTGGGTCGGCATGCCTCACGAATAGGGTTACGGGCTGTGTTGAATTTCATGACCCCTAATCGGGGTCTTGTAGAGAGTTGTTGGAAAACTAGACTTCAAGTCTAGGAAACCCCTTTTATGACCAATAAAGTTGTTTAAGACGCATAGGGGGTTTCTGTAACGACCCTAAAAAGTGCCCAAAAATGTGCCTCTGAAGTGCTCGGGATCGTAATTTCCATATATCTCATAATCCGTGCGTGATATCAAAAATCCAACTTTATATTCTTGTCTAGGGGGTCATTTTGAGTGGAAAATGGGTCTAACCCCTATTTAAGAGAAAATGATTAGTAATTTCAATTTTTAAAAATTTCATTTCCAGAGGTCAAAGCGCGCCGCTTCCGCGACGTGCAGGTGTATATTTTTGTGAATGTTCTTTGTCAACTTGGTCCAACACTTTTAAGTCTTAGGCCTAAGTGTTCCCATTCACTAAAATACCTATGCTTAGCCATATTTCACCCTCACATCATCCAAAACATTCCCCAACACTCACTCAAACACTTAGCCAAAATTTTCAATCCTAAATTCAAGTCTCAAACCCTCATCCAGAACTAAGTACTTCCTTCAAGATTCAAGTCTCCATCTCTAATCTTTATCAAGTTCATCTCCAAAGCTAAGGTATGTCGGTTTCCTTCATGAATTCCTTTCACCCATGATACCCAAGCTTCCCCTTACTCTAATTTGCATGATCTAAAGTTGATTTATAATTGGGTCTATCTCATTATGAAAATCACTACATACTATGTTGAAGCTCATGAAATTATGACTGCTTTGCTATGTTTTGAGTTATGAAACCATGGTCAATTGTAAGATTTGGTAAAGGGTTTTGATATATATTGCTTGAGGTGTTGCAAAGTATTGATTGATGGTTTTACAATGGACTTTGTTGCATAATTTCACTCTTAAATTGCATGGTTTTACACTAGCACTACACACCTACCAAGTGTTTGATAAAATGTCTGGGTATGACTTTTTGAGGAATTGAAGGCTTAATGCATGTATTATGTTATGAATGATGTTATAATGATAAAAGAAGAGTATGTATATGATGTTATGGTGATGATGGAAGGAAAGTATGTATATGGTATTTCTCTATATTGTGTTGAATTTGCCATAGCCAATTGAGGGGCATGCCTCAATCACCATGGGAGGTAGGGTGTGACCATCCTCTATCCTTTCAAGGGGTTTGTACCTTGGCACCATGTGAGGTAGGGTGTGACCATCCTCTAACCTATCAAGGGGTTTGTACCTTGGCATCATGGGATGCTAAAACATGAGCAAAACCTATCAACCGTAATAGGGACTTTATACATGAATCGAACATGGACCGTAGGCGACAACAAGCCACATCACAATATAGTCTATGTTCAAAATTAAGCTAAGAAAGCAGGTGCCCCAACTACAACTCATCTATCACACTGCATGTAAGCTTGTTGTATGCTAGTTAATTGTCATTAAAACGTGCATGTACAATATGACACACATCAGCATTAGACATACATATTGCACTCTAATTAGTACATTCAAACATACTAATAAAAATTCGCGCCGACATGAAAACACCATATCAGGAATTACTACACATAGTACTAGTACCATAAGACTCCTCCACTGGGATAGTTCAGTACTACTCAAGCTAGTTGGTAAGTACAACACTTCGGGGACCTTAGGCTAAGTTTCCATTATTATGCATCGAGACACTCTCCATTATTGTTTACCTTAGCTATGAGGGTGGGCCCAATTGCTTTGTCTTGGCCCCAACTCTTTATCTGTATAATAGAGGTATTGTTAGACACACTATATATCTATGCTATGAGCTTAACATCTATTGACACTTGTTGTTCATGATATGGAAGTACTCCCTTAGCCCCGATTGTCCATAATTTATTATTACTTATTTGTATTCAATTACTTTCATGCAACCAAGGATATGTAATGATATGCTATGAGGCTTGTTTGGGATTCCTTCGGGCTCCTCATTTGTCGGTCACATCTAGGCCTTAGGCTTGGGCCATGACAAAGGTGGTACCAGAGCTAAGTTGTTATCCTCGGAGTCTAACACACCACATTGATTAGAGTCTTATTCATGGTTGTGTTGTGCACCACAACTATGAGATAGGAGGCTAAGAGATCTTCTAAGAAATATTTCCCTTCATCATATTCAAAGTCATGCTATAGAGTTGAAGTAAGCTTTCCCCCTAATAATTATCCTTTACTATGCTAGATCATGCCGAATACGAAAGGAAAACAAGCCCGCAAAACCAAGGAGAAACCGACCAATGGGGAGCTTAGGGATACTATCACCTTGCTTACACAAGTGATGGCTAATCAACCCAATCAAAAAGCCCAAACCCCTCATGCTCTTACACCGACCTCTACGGTAAAGGACTTCATAAACATGAATCCTCTAATATTCTATGGGTCAAAGGTTGATGAACATCCACAAGAGTTCATTGATGAGGTCTAAAAGATTTCAACTATCATAGGTATTGGGCCAAATGAAAAGGTAGAGATAACTGTGTACCAACTCAAAGGGGTAGCCCAAATACGGTATGACCAACGGAAGAGGGAGAAGGGAAATGGTAATGTGGTGCTTTGGAAGGAGTTCAAGGTGGCTTTCCTTAATCAGTTCTTCTCCTCTTGAACATAGGAAAGCTAAGTTGGTGGAATTTATGAATTTGAGACAAGGGTCCATGAGAGTGAAAAAGTAAGCCCTCAAGTTCAACCAACATTCAAAGTATGCTCCTCATTTGGTCACCGATCCTAAATCTAAGATGAATAAGTTTATGATGGGGATACCCAACTTGGTAAGTGAAGAATGGTAGTCCACCATGCTAATTAATAACATAGACATGTCTTGATTGATGACCTATGCTGAGAAAATAGAAGAGGAAAAATTGAGGAAGAGAAGGAGTCATGAGGCCAAAAGGGCCAATTTTGAGAGTAAGTTCCAAAAGGATGGCCAGCCCCACCATAGCCAAGGGTCTTCTCATGCTTCCAAGGTAGACTTTGCTAATGATTTCCGAAGGCCTCAAGGTGTTGGTAGTATGGCTCCTATAGTTGGGTATCCAAAAGTATAGTAAGGGTCATAGTGGCCCATGTTTGAAAGACACTAATACTTATTTTAGTTGTGGGGAGATGGACCACAAAAAGTTTGAATGCCCTCGGTATTGGAACAAGGGTAAGAAGGAGCATCTACAAGGTGCTAATGCGATTCCATTGGGAAGAGGTAGACGACAAGATGGGGCAGCAAGGAACAACCGATTTTATGCTTTGCATGAGAGGCAAAGGGTTAATGAGATGCCCAATATTGTTATCGATATGTTGAAAATCTTTGACCTTGATGTAAATGCATTGATTGATCCGGGTGCCACTCGTTCTTGTGTCACCCCCTTTGCTACAAAAAAGTTCAATGTTAACCCTAAGTTGTTACATGAGTCATATGAAGTGCCTACTCCTATTGGTGCATCTATTATTGAAAGAAAAGTTTATAGAAGTTGTCATATTTACATCTTGCATAAAGTGTTACCTTGTGACCTTATTGAGATACACATGGTTGACTCTGATGTCATTCTTGGGATGGATATATTGCATGGCTACTATGCTTCTATTGATTGTAGAACCCGTAGGGTCAAGTTCCAATTTCCAAACGATCCTGTCCTTGAGTGGAAAGGTCAAGATCTGGTGGTCAAGGATAGATTGATCTCTTGCATTAGAGCCTGTAAGTTGATCTCTAAGTGGTGTCTTTACCATCTTGTAAGGGTTAGGGATATGGAGTCTAAAGTCCTTCCCATAGAGTCAGTTCAGGTTGTAAATAAGTTTCTGGATGTCTTCCCAAGGGGTATCTCTATCATCTTATGAAGGTTAGGGATGAGGAGTCTAAAGTCCTTCCCATAGAGTCAGTTCAGGTTGTAAATAAGTTTCTTGATGTCTTCCCAAATGACCTTCCCGGTGTTCCACCCAAAAGGGAAATAGATTTTGGCATAGACCTCCTTCCCGATATTCAAGCTATTTCTATTTCTCCTTACCGTATGGCCCCAGTGGAGTTGAAGGAGTTGAATGAGCAATTAAAGGAGTAGACATTGGCATAGACCTCCTCCTCGATACTCAACCCATTTCTGTTTCCCCTTACAGCATGGCCCCGATGGAGTTGAAGGAATTGAAGGAGCAATTGAGTGACTTATTTGAGAAGAGATTTATTAGTCCTAGCCAATCACCTTGGGGTGCCCTGGTGTTATTTGTGAAAAAGAAAGATAGATCCCTTAGGATGTGTATTAATTACCAGTAACTCAGTAGGATCACAATCAGGAATAGGTATTCTCTTTGAACAATTGATGATTTATTTGATCAATTGTAAGGGGCTAGCGATTTCTCTAAGACTGATCTTCCATCCGGGTATCATCAATTGAAGGTGAGGGGAGTATGATATTCCCAATATGACCTTCCAGACTAGATATGGGCACTATGAATTTGTGGTGATGTTTTTAGAATGCACAGGCCATCTTTGTGAACCTAATAAATAGGGTCTTTAAACCCTACCTTAATTTCTTTGTTTTGGTCTTGATTGATGACATCTTGATCTATTCTCATGGTGAGGAGGAGCATAGGGCTCATTTGAGGGTTGTGTTGCAAAGATTTAGGGAGGAAACATTGTATGCAAAATATGAAAAGTATGAATTTTGGTTGAGAGAGGTTGCCTTCCAAGGATATGTGGTGTCAGGGGATGGTATTAAGGTGGATCCAAAGAAGACTGATGTTATTAGAAATTTGCCTAGACCATTGACATTGTCAGACATTAGGAGTTTCTTGGGCATAGTGGGTTACTATCGGAGGTTCGTGAAGGGGTTCTCTTCTATTTCTTCACCTATGACAAAATTGACTTAAATGAAGGCTAAGTTTGTGTGGACCAATAAATGTGAGAGGAGTTTCCAAACATTAAAAGATAAGCTTGTGTCTACTCTTATATTTTCACTACTGGATGGTCTTGAGGGATTTGTTATGTATTTTGATGCTTCTTGGGTCAATTTGAGTTTTGTGTTGATGCAAAATAGTAATATTATAGCCTATGCTTCTGGAAAACTCAAAGTGCATGAAAAGAACTACTCTACCCATGACCTTGAGTTAGCCATCTTTGTGTTTGCTTTAAAGATTTGGCTTTATTACTTGTATGGGGTGCATGTTGATGTGTTCACCAATCATAAGATCCTACAATATGTCTGTACTCAAAAGGATCTCAACTTGAGGCAAAAGAGATGGTTAGAACTTCTTAAGTACTATGATATGAGTATGGATTATCATCCGAGTAATGCAAATATGGTGCCAGATGCTTTTAGTAGGGTGTCCATAGGTAGTCCAGCTTATATTGCTGGCAGTGAGAAGGAGATGGCTAGGGAAGTGTATAGATTGGCTAGATTGGGAGTTAGGTTGGAAAAGGTTGGTGATAGTAGTGTGGTTATTGTTGATGGTTCTAAGGCTTCTTTGGTTGATGAGGTGATAGCAAAACATGATCCTGATCCCTACTTATTAGAATTGAAGGCCTTGGTGAAAGGGGGTAAGGTGGAGATTTTCTCAAAAGGAGGATATGGTGTCCTTAGGCACCAACATAGGTTGTGCATGTCGTGTGTTGATGGTTTGATAGAAAGGATCCTTGATGAGGCCTATAACTCTTCTTATTCTATCCACCCCGATTCCACCAAAATGTATAGAGGGTTGAGAGAGGTGTATTAGTGGGGAGGCATGAAAAAGGACATTGCCAAATTCATTTCTGATTGTCATACTTGTCAACAAGTCAAAGCTGAGCATCAAAGGTCAGGTGGCCTAACCTAAGACATTGAGATTCCTATTTGGAAATGGGAGGTGATTAATATGGATTTTGTGGTTGGGTCGCCCAAGAAAAGAGAGGGTTTTGATTTTATTTGGGTGGTGGTTGATAGGATGACAAAATCGGCTAACTTTCTACCAGTTAAGACCATATTTGGGGCTGAAGATTATGCAAGGTTGTATATTCATGACTTGGTTAGGTTGCATGGGGTTCCTTTGTGCATTATATCAGATCGTGGGGCATAATTCACTTCACGTTTTTGGAGATCTTTCCTAAGGGGTCTTGGTACTAAAGTTAAGCTTTCTATGGCCTTCCACCCTTAAATGGATGGCCAAGCTGAGAGGACCGTCAAAATCCTTGAATATATGCTTAGAGAATGTGTATTGGAGTTTAAAGGTAGTTGGGATGATCACCTTCCATTGATTGAGTTTACCTACAACAATAGCTATCATTCTAGAATTGGTATGGCACTATTTGAGGCTCTCTATGGAAGACATTGTAGATCACCAGTTAGTTGGTTTGAGGTTGTTGAGGAAGCTTTGTTGGGACCAGATCTGGTTATGGAGGTTCTTGAGAAGGTTAGGATGATTAAATAAAGGTTGAAGATGGCCCAAAATCATCAATGGTCTTATGCCGATGTGAGGAGAAGGGATTTTCAATTCCAAATTTGTGATTGGGTTTATTTGAAAGTATCACCCATGAAGGGTGTGATCCATTTTGGTAAGAAGGGCAAGTTAAACCCAAGATATGTGGGCCCTTATAAGGTGATGAAGAGAGTTGGCAAGGTGGCTTATGAGTTGGAATTGCCTAGGAAATAGATTTGGTTCACCTAGTGTTTCATGTGTCCATTTTGAGGAAATGTATGGGTGATCCAAATGCCATTGTGCCTCTTGATATTGTAGGTATTATGGAGGATAATTTGACATACGAAGAGGTTCCAGTTCAGATTTTGGATAGGCAAGTGAAAACGTTGAGAAACAAGAAGTGGTGTCCATTAAAGTCCTTTGGAGGAATCAACAAGTTGAGAGTGCTACTTGGGAGGCCGAAGCGGACATGCAAAAGCGATATCCTTACCTTTTCCACTCAACTCAAGCCTAAGGTATTGATCCAAGTCCTTCATTTGATCTCAAGTCTTAAGTTCAGCCCCATGTCATTTCCTATGCTCATGTTTAAATTGACAAGTTCATAATTATTTCATGCTTATGATGAAGTTTTTGAAATGATATTTAAGTGCATTGTTGTATCTCTATGTGGGCTGAAATTGTTGTGTTTGTGCATCTTATATACATCTCATTGACATTCGGGGACTAATGTTGCTAAGGGGGAGATATTGTAATGACCTCAAAAAGTACCTGAAAATGTACCTCGGAAGTGCCCGGGATCGTAATTTCCATAAATCTCAAAATCCATGCGTGATATCGAAAATCCTTTTAGGGGCTCATTTAGAGTGGAAAATGGGTCTTATTACCCCGATTTAAGAGCAAACGATTACCAATTTTGATTTTCAAAAATTTCATTTCTAGAGAGCAAAGCGTGCTGCTTCCATGACGCGCAGGTGTATATTTTTGTGACTATTTCTTTTAAACTCGGTCCAAGACTTTTAACTCTTGGGCCTAATTTTTCCCATTCACTAAAATACCTATACTTAGCCATATTTCACCCTCACATCATCCAAAACATTCCCCAATACTCACTCAAACACTTAGCCAAATTTTTCACTCCCAAATTTAAGTCTCAAACACTCATCCGGAACTAAGGATTTCCTTCAAGATTCAAGTTTCTATTTCGAATATTCATCAAATTCATATCCAAAGCTAAGGTATGTGAGTTTCTTTCATGGGTTCCTTTCACCCATGATACCCAAAGCTTCCTATTACTCTAATTTGCATGATTTAAAGTTGATTTATAATTGGGTCTATCTTATTATTAAAATCACTACATACTATGTTGAAGCACATGAAATTGTGACTATTTTGCTATGTTTTAAGATATGAAACCAAGGTCAATTGTAAGAATTGATGAAGGGTTTTGATGTATATTGCTTGAGGGTGTTCCAAAGTATTGATTGATGGTTTTACAATGGATTTTCTTGTATAATTTAACTGTTGAATTGCATGGTTTTACACTAGCACTACATACCCTCCAAGTGTTTGATAAAATGTTCTGTACAATTCTTGAGGAATTGAAGGCTCAATGCATGTCTTATGTTATTAATAATATTATGATGATGAAAGAAGAGTATGTATATGATGTTATGATGATGATAGAAGGAAAGTATGTATATGGTATTTCTCTATATTGTGTTGAATTGACTATAGCCAATTGAGGGGTATCCCTAAATCACCATGGGAGGTAGGATATGACCATCCTCGAACCAATCAAGGGGTTTGTACCTAAATTGTGGGGTATGCCTCAATCACCATGGGAGGTAGGGTGTGACCATCCTCTAAACTTTCAAGGGGTTTGTACCTTTGCACCATGGGAGGTAGGGTGTGACCATCCTCTAACATATCAAGGGGTTAGTACCTTGGTAACATATTGAGGGGTTTGTACCTCAATCACCATGGGAGGTAGGGTGTGACCATCCTCTAACATATCAAGGGGTTTGTACCTTGGTAACATATTGAGGGGTTTGTACCTCAATCACCATGGGTGGTAGGGTGCAACAATCCACCATAATATGGTCCATTTTCACAATTGTATTATGATATATGAAGCATACCTTTACTATAAGCAACACACAAGCATGTCACCTTGTTATAAGCTAGTTAATTTCTTAAATTATGCATATCGAATATGTCACGTATCTCTTGTTGTATTGCATCCTACATACTTAGTACATTTAAATATACTAACAGATACTCTTGCCTACATAATATCACCATGTAGGAATCAATGCACAAGTTGATCATCATCCTCCTCCACGTGGGTAGTTCGGTACTACTCAAGCTAGTTAGTGAATCCTCTACTTCGGGGACCTTAGTCTAAGTTTCTTTTATTATGTATTGATATAATCTCCTTTATTATTTACTTTAGCTATGAGGGTGCACCCGGTTGCTTTGTCTTGGCCCACTCTCTTATCTGTGTAAAAGAGGTGTTGTTGGACCTTCTACGTATCTATGCTATGACCTTAACATCTATCGACTCTTGTTATTCATGATATGGAAGTGTTCCCTTAGTCCCGGTTGTCCCAATTTGTTATTTCTTGTTGTATTCTATTGCTTTCACGACAAAGGATGTGTAATGATAAGCTACAAGGCTTATTTGGGATTCCTTCGAGCTCTCTTTCGCCATTCACATCTAGGCCCTAGTCTTAGGTCATGATAGTATCATCTGATGAATATTCAGAAAGTCCCAATTTCTGATTTGTATAGCACAAACAATATTCTACGACTCGTAAATCATTCCACAATCCTTAACCATTGGCTAGCGCTCATCTCCAGCTCTGTTTCCAACTCTCGCGCCTATGGGCCGCTATAACTATCCAAGAATTTTATTATGATTTTGACAAAGTTATTTTCAAATGCAGAGAAGGTCACCCTAATATCTTGGCGTGGTATCTTTGAAGGTACCAGACGGCTAAAGGGATTACTCTTGCGAGTCCCAGTACGTGGGAATTGCGACGACGCAAAGGACAGATGTGCCTGCCGGTAGAAAGATAGAGATGGGAAGCAACAAGTTCATTGGCATATTCCCCTTCCCCTTCTATTCCCAAAAGCTGATTCAATAGGCTAGATATTCATAGAAGATATGAATCGATGAGGAATTGTATCCCAAAAGATCTATATGTTCGTAGAACCAACTTTATAAAATCATGCCCTCAATGGATTTGTCCACGAAAGCCACTTCACGACCCCTAGAATGATCTATGGCTCTTAAAGGGTCTCTACTGCATAAAAAATCAGCAACTTCTATATTTCTTCCAAAAATCAAGGCCAACCCTGGAATCTTGAAAACATAACATAAAAACACATAAAAACCAACTAATATTGCATTGAGAACATACAAAATTCCAAGTTTTAAGCATCAAAAGTGTTGTATTTTGACAGCATATCACAAGCCCAATTGCTTGAACACCATAAGCCCAACTGCTTGATCACCACAAGAGGCATAAGATTTATGCTAGCTAATTTCACAGTGCCTTTGCAATATTAAACTCCAATGGTGCAGGGAATGGTGAATACTTTGGGGTCCTCCTTTTATACTAAGGACCTTCATAAAATAGCTCGTCAATGGTGAAGATCTTGAGCAAGCTCTTGACTCACCATTCTCTTCTTTGTAACTAGGTCCTTCATAAACTTACCATACCCGAGCATTTGATCCAATAGATCATTGAGAGGAAGATTTATGGATAACTATTGTAATATCATGATGAAGTTTTGAAACTTCCCCTATTCATTCTTGTTCTTTAGCCTCTTAGGGAAAGATGATGAAGCCCTCGGTATAGATTTTAACATTTTTGGTGTCGCTATGTATTCACCCACAACATCCTTGGCCTATTCATCTCTAGTTTTGCCTTTTACTCTCAGCTACCTTTTCCCTAACCACATCACCAACTACTGGCATTTGTGGGTCAATCATCTGCTTGCCACCGCGTTGAAACAACCCCAAAAAGTTTTCAAAAATCTGCCAAAAAAATGCACAGAATCATAATTTCCATATATCTCAAAATCCATGCATGATATCGTAAATATGATATCATATTCTTATTTAGGGGGTCAAACTGAGTGAGAGATTAGTCTAGTCTCGATTTAAGATCAACCGCAGCAAAATTTGAAAATTGTAAATGCGATTTCCAGTGAGTAGTCTATGCCCTTAGCACGATGCGGATTGGTATATTTTCTGTCCAGTTTTTTAATTCGATCCAAGACTTTGAGTCTTGGGCCTAAGTGTTCGCATGCATGAAAATACCTATACTTAGCCTTATTTTATCCTCACATCATTCAAGACATTCCCAAACACTTTCTCAAACACTTAGACAATATTTCATCTCCAAATTTCAAGTCCCAAAACTCATTCGGATCTTAAGGTCCTCATTCAAGCTTCAAATCTCCAATTCCAATCATAATCGAGAATTCTCCAAAGTTAAGGTATGTGAGTTTCTTTCATGGGTTCTTTTCACCTATGATTCCTAAGTCTCCATGATACCCAAGCTTTTATTCCCTTAAGTTGATCTCTAAGAGGAGTCAAAAGTCCTTCTATAGAGTCGGTTTTGGTTGTAAATGAGTTCCTTGATGTCTTTCCAAATGACCTTCCCAGTGTTCCTCCTGAAAGGGAAATAGATTTTGGTATAGACCTCCTCCCCGATACTCAACCCATTTCTATTCCCCCTTACCGTATGGCCCCAGCAGGGTTAAAGGAATTGAAGGAGCAATTGAGGGATTTGTTGGAGAAGAGTTTCATTAGGCTAGCCAATCACCTTGGGGTGCACCAGTGATATTTGTGAAGCAAAAGGATGGGTCTCTTAGAATGTGTATTGACTACAAGTAACTTAATAAGGTTAACCATCAAGAATAGGTATCCTCTTCCAAGGATTGATGATTTGTTTGACTAATTGCAAGGGGCTAGCCACTTCTCTAAGATTGATCTTCGGTTAGGGTACCATCAAGTGAAGGTGAGGGAGTGTGACATTCCCAAGTTGGCCTTTTGGACTATGTATGGGCATTATGAGTTTGTTGTGATGTCCTTTGGGTTGACCAATACACTGGCAATCTTCATAGATCTTATGAATAGAGTCTTCAAACCCTACCTTGATTTGTTTGTTGTGGTCTTCATTGATGATATTTTGACCTATTCTCATAGTAAGGAGGAGCATGTGGGCCATTTGAGGGTAGTTTTGGAAAAATTAAGGGAAGAGAAATTGTCTGCTAAATATGAGAAGTGTAAGTTTTGGTTGAAAGAGGTTTCGTTCCTAGGTCATGTGGTGTCGAAGGATGGTATTTTAAGGTGGACCCTAAAAAGATGGATGTGATTAGAAATTGGCCTAGACCCTTGACCCTGTTGAATATTAGGAGCTTCTTGGGCTTAGCCAGTTACTATCAGAGGTTAGTTAATAGGTTCTCTTCTATTGCTTCTCCCATTATAATGTTGACTCAAAAAAAAGCCAAATTTGTGTAGATCAATGAGTGTGAAAGGAGTTTCCAAACATTAAAAGATAAGCTTGTGTCCGCTCCTATATTGTCACTATAGGAAGGGCTAGAATGATTTGTTTTCTATTGTGATATTTCTTGGGTTAGTTTGGGTTATGTGTTGATGCAAAATTGTAAGTTGATAGCCTATACTTCTAGACAACTCAAAGTGCATGAAAAGAATTATCCTACCCATGACTTGAACTAGCCACCGTGGTTTTTGCCTTGAAAATTTGGCATCACTATTTGTATGGGATGCAAGTTGATGTGTTCACCGATGATAAAAGTGTCCAGTATGGCTTCACTCAAAAGGATCTCAACTTGAGACAAAGGAGGTTGTTAGAACTTCTTAAGAACTATGATATGAGTATGCATTATCATCCTGGTAAGGCTAATGTGGTGGCAGATACTTTGAGTAGGGTGTCTACCTCATGTTGATGATGGTGGCAAAGGGGTGGCTAAGGAGGTCCATTGGTTGACTATATCGGGAGTTAGGTTGGAAGAGGTTGAAATTGGTGTTGTTATTGTTGTTGATGTCTCTAGATCTTCATTAGTTGAGGAGGTAAAAGCTAAGAAAGATTTTGATCCCTCCTTGTTAGAATTGAAGGCCTTGGTGAAAGGGGGCAAGGTGGAGGTTTTCTCCCAAAGGGCAGATGGTTCCCTTAGGTACCAAGGTAGGTTGTGTGTGCCTTATGTTGATGGCTTGAAGGAAAAGATTATTGATGAGGCTCATCATTCTTCTTACTCTATTCACCCCCGGTCTACTAAGATGTATAGAGATTTGAGAGAGGTGTATTGGTGGGGAGGCATACTTTGCTGAATTTATATCTGATTGCCATAGTTGGCAACAAGTCAAAGCTGAACATCAAAGGGCGGGTGGCCTAAACCAAGACATAGAGATTCCTATTTCGAAGTGGGAATAGATTAATATGGATTTTCTGATTGGGTTGCCCAAGACTGGTAAGGGTTTTGATTCCATACAGGTTGTGGTTTGACAGGATGATTAAATCAGGTCACTTTATACCAGTTAAGACTACATATGGGGCTGAAGATTATGTTAAGTTGTATATTCAAGACTTGGTGAGGTTTCATGGGGTTCCTTTATCCATCATATCAGATTGTGGTACACAATTCGCTTCACACTTTTGGAGGACCTTCCAAAGAGGTCTTGGAACCAATGTAAAGCTTTGTACGAGCTTTCACCCTCAAATAGATGGCCAAGCCAAAAGAACTATCTAAACACTTGAGGATATACTTAGGGCTTGTTTATTGGAGGTTAAGTATTTGGGATGATCATCTTCCATTGATTGTGTTTGCCTGTAACAATAGCTATTATTCTAGCATCAAAATGGGTCTTTTTGAGGCTCTTTAGGGTAGACATTGTAGATTACTGGTTGTGTGGTTCAAAGTTGGAAAGGTGGCTTTGTTGGGTCCGGATTATGTTATGAATACTATGGAGAAGCTAAGGATGATTAGAGAAAGGTTGAAAAAAGCCCAAAGTCGCCAAAAGTCTTATGCCAATATGATAAAGAAGGAGCTTGAGTTTAAGGTTGGTGATTGGGTCTATTTGAAGGTGTCACCCATGAAGTGTGTGGTTCATTTTTGTAAGAAGGGCAAGTTGAGCCCTAGATATGTGGGTCCTTATAGGGTGACAAGAAAGATTGGTAAAGTGGCCTTCGAGTTGGATTTTCCTAGTGAAATGGAATTGGTTCATCCAGTCTTTCATGTGTCTATGTTGAGAAAGTGTGTGGGTGATCCTAATGCTATTGTGCCTCTTAATGTTGTGGGGGTAGTTGAAGACAACTTGACACATGAAGAGGTTCCAGTAGAGATCATGGATACATAAGTGAGGAGGTTGAGGAAGAAGGATGTTGCTTCTATTAAGGTCCTTTAGAGGAATCAACAAGTCCAAAGTGCTACATTGGAGGCCGAAACGGACGTGAAAAAATCATTTCCTTATCTCTTCCATCCTACTCAAGCCTAAGGTACTTATACTTATGTTGAGATTTTGAAAATGATTTTTTAAGTATGTTGTTGCATTATTGTTGGGGCTGATTTCTTCATGATTACTCTTCTTTATATGTTTCTTTGACATTTGGGGATGAATGTTCCCAAGGGGGAGATATTGAAACAACTTGAAAACGTGCCCAAAAATATTTCTCGGAAGTGCCTGAAATCATAATTTCCATATATCTCAAAATTTGTACGTGATATCAAAAATTCGACTTCATATTTTGTTTCAGAGGGTCAAATTGAGTGCGAAATGGGTCTAACCCCAATTTAAGACCAACTATAGACAAATGTTATTACGATTTCCAATGAGCAGTCCATGCCCTTAGTGTGACACGGACTGGTATATTTTCTGTTATGTTTTTTTATCCTGTCCAAGATTTTGAGTCTTCGGCCTAAGTGTTCCCATGTATGAAAATACCTATTCTTAGTCTTATTTCACCCTCATATCATTCAATACAATCCCAAGTACTCTCTCAAACACTTAGATAATATTTCATCTCCAAATTTTAAGTCCCAAAACTCATCCGGAGCTTAAGGTTCTCACTCAAGCTTCAAGTCTCCATTTCCAATCTTCATCAAGAATTCTCCAAAGTAAAGGCATGTGGTCTCTAGATCTTCATTAGTTTTCAAGTCTCCATTTCCAATCTTCATCAAGAATTCTCCAAAGTAAAGGTATGTGGGTTTCTTTCATGGGTTCCTTTCACCCATGACACCCAACCTTTCTTTTACTTAAAGTTGTTTTATTCATGGGTCTTACTTATTATGAATTTCACTGTACTCTATTTGAAGTTTCATGAAAGTATGGCTGTTTTAGCATGTTTTGAGCTATAAATCTAAGATCTATTATGAGATTTGACATAGGATTTTTATGTATGTTGCTTGAGGGTGTTACCAAGTATCTACTGATGGTTTTACATTAAAATTTCTAGCATGATTTCACTCTTGAATTGTATGGTTTTACACTAGCACTACACACCTGCTAAGTATTAGGTAAAATGTCTGGTTATGATTTTCTTGAGGAATTGAAGGTCTAATGCATGTCTTTTGAGTCCAATGACTATATGATGATGAAAGAAATATATGTATATGATATTATGTCTATATTGTTGATAATTGACTAAGCCTCAATTGGGAGGTTGTAGGCTCAAGTAACCTTGTTGAGGGGTTTGTACCTCAATCACCTCACTCGGGAGGAGGTAGACCCATGCAACCATGTCGAGGGGTTCGTACCTTCATAACCACATTGGGGGGTTTGTACTCCATCAACCATGCTGGGGGGTTTGTACCTCATCAACCTTGTTGAGGGGTTTGTACCTCATAAACTAATTGAGGGGTTCATACTTTATTCACCTCTCCAAGGGGTTTGTAGGCCTTGGATATTCACTAATAATGGTCTCTCTTTACATATGTATTGTATTCTATATAAGCATGATTTTACTTCAAGCATCATTCATACTTGTCATGTTGCTATATGCTCATCCATTGGCTGTGTTATGCATTTTCTTATGGTGCTTATCACTTATTGCATTGCATCCCACATACTTAGTACATTCAAATGTACTAACACATATTTTGTGCCTCCATGATGTCACCATGTAGGAACTGGAGCCCTACTAGATCATCCTCCTATACGTGGCTAGCATGACTTCTCTCAAGCTCTTTGGTGAGTCCTTCATTTTGGGGACGATGTTTATGATGTCATACCATGTTCTAAGACTATCATTCTTTTATGTATATGTTGACTATGATGGTGAGGCCAGTAGCTTGTCTTGGCCCCCACTAAGTATCTAAGACTTAAAGGTGTTGTTGGACATGTTTGTATTATGTTATGAGCTTTAACTCTCTCTTGATTCTTGATGTTTATGATATGAAAGTTATCTCTTAGCCGTGTTTGTCCCAATTTACTACCTCTTGTTTTATTTTATTGCTTTCGTGATCAAGGATATGTAAATGATATGTTAAGAGGCTTGGTTGGGGTCACTTCAAGTTCCCCATGCACTGTGTCACGTCTAGGCCCTAGGCTTGTGTTCTGATATGCATGTAGTAATTGTTATGCAATGCCCATCATTCGTTAGCTTTTGCATCATGTTGCTTGGTAGTGTACCCTTCTACTATTGTTTAATTGTGTTGACTTTTTGTCCAAGTTGTTGCTCCAACTACTTAATGTTCACCACATGAGACCCG
>DF357995.1:209420-223343 GCA_000787875.1 Solanum virginianum
ATCTTTTTATTAATTGCTAATATATTATCTTTTATCTCTTTCAAGGTCTCATCCAGTGCGCTCGGTTACTTGAGCAACTTACCAAACATCTCCTCAATCCTCGAACTACCCAATCCATAATCATGATTTTCTGGTGGCACATATAGTCCATTCTGATATTCGCCTCTGGATGCCCAATCACCATCTCGATCTTAGCCCCTAAATCTTGGGGGGACTAGAACATACCTTTACTAGCTCACCCTCAATATTAGCAAGGTACAAAAGTCCTAGAATAACATCATAAGTAAGAAACATAGGGCTTATATCCAAACCATGGGAACTCACCAATCATCAATAGCAATGTCGAAAAGCTAGCCACAACTATGAACGGTATAATCATCATATATCCCTAGATGGTGATATCCTGTAGGCAAGAGTATGTGTTAATATGTTGGAATGTACTAAGTATGTAAACATATAATGCATCAATAGACATAATACATTATATCAATTTGCATAGACATAAGAAATAGAGTAAGGACAACATATGCATGAGTAATGCACTTTAAAATTCATGTATAGAAGCATCATAAAATATTTCATATCCTACATATATATGTGCGAATAAGACAATAACTGAGAATAAGACCATAGGGACTATTATATCTAATCCTAATGTTGCCTATACGTCGAGCAAAAATAGGAGTCTACTTTGCTAAGGTAGACCCGATCCTCACCCTATAGGCTCTATCCGAGCACGACAAGAACCCATCATTTGACGACACCCTTTGGGATCTATCATAGCATAGCAACTGTCTAATAAAAGCTTTGTGGATCCATTAGTGCACCTTGAAGGCATAAAAACATGAATATCATTCCTATGGTGACACATAGTTATGGGACAATAGAATCTACTAATCCCTCTCGGTGCTAAGTCATATCCCACGGAATACATAATCATGCATATACATAAACTCTATCATAATTCATAATCAAAATCATACTTTCATAACTTGTAAAATAGGCATCTTGACTTTATCATATTAAAGGAATATTTCATCTAAATAACTTTCCATATAGTGTGGGTAAACACCCAATCTTATCATCATCATCATAAACATTAGAGCCTTAGTTCAGCCTCATCATATCATCATCAAAACATCATCATCATCATTATCATTATCAAAACCATCATCATAGGATCATACTTTCATAGTTAAAATCATGTTCATAAAATTCATAGCATTATCATAGGGAAACTAGGGTCATGTGTGCTTCCATGAACAATTGAGTTCAAATCATGCAATTTAATAAAATTCATAGAGGAAACATGTAAATCAATTTGGATCATTAGTGAGAGAACTCACATCAATTTTACAAAAAAAAACACCTAATCATATACTTGACATCACTTATGGTAAAACCACCAACTTTCATGCAATTAACTTTAATTTGTAGTAGGATAGATCAATAGTCATCATCTCAATTATTATTGAAGAATTGGAGTAGTAGTAGATGAAATACATACAATTTCATATGTGAATTAAGATAAAAATTGAGAATTTGAGAAGGGATTTCGTAGAAGAAGGGATTATATGGATAAATCTCATATACCTTAAGTGATTGACTTGGAAAGCTTGAAGAGATATGGAGGATTTTGGTTCACTTGATCTTCAATGAAATTTTTTCTTGAAGAAGAAGAAATTTTTTGTGAGAGTTTTTTAGACAGTGAATTTTGTAAGGAGTGGTTTTGTAATTAAATGGGTTAGTTTGGGGGTAAAGGGGGGCTTTATATATGATAGGTTAAGTCATGAAAACCTCACAAATATAACTTTAGACAGGTAGGAATGACTTCCACATGATCTCACTTTAGATTGGAATTGTTCAAAAACTATTCAACAGTAGCAGACCATATGCGCGATGAGAACTTGTTCCCTCGCAGGTCATTTTTGAGCAAAGTTTAATTTCCCCTGTTTTGTCCTAGGTATATGCACAAATAACTTTTATACATAAGGGGGCCCTCTCTATGACACATATTGATCGCGCACTGGTCTAAATAAGAAATTTCTTACAAAAAATTATTTTTTGATATGGTTAGTCTAAAAATTGAAAGAGACCATTTTCATGCACAATCTTGCCTCCTAAACAAGAATTCGGCCTCAGATTTCCTAAAAAGATTATAGATAATATGATATGCGAGGTATCATTCATAGGGTCATATGAGGTCACTTTGAGAGGTATTACAATATCTCTCCCTTGGGAACACTTGAATGAGATCAAGGAAAGCTTGAGCAGAGAAGACTACGTAACTCACATTTCATCACAAATGGAATAATACAGCTTGAAAACACCTTTAGAAATCATTTTCATGGGTATGCATGCATATAGTATGACATAGAGAGATAGACTCTTAAAAGCATGAAGGAATTTGAGTATGAGTGACTAAGTACCTTAAATTTGAGGGGAAGGAAAGAAGTAAGGATATTGTTTCATCATGTTCACCTCTGCTTCCCATTCATCCATAAAACTTTAACGGATGCAATGACCTTATTTCTCAATCTCTTAATTTTTCAGTCTAGCATATCTTAATTTGTTAGACCATCCTTAATGCTCATATCATTCAAAGGTACAAATATTTGGATCACCAATACATTTCCTCAACATTGACACACGGAACACTAGATGAACCATAGATAATTTCATTGGTAACTCTAACTTGTAAGCCACCTTACCTATACTCTCCAAGATCTTATAAGGCCCTACATACCTAGGATTTAACTTGCCTTTCTCGCCAAACCATACAATGCCTTTGATAGGAGATACCTTGAGATACACTTAATCGTCTACATTGAATTCAAGATCCCTTTTCCTAACGTCCAAATATGACTTTTGGCGACTTTAGGTTGTTTTTAACTTCTCCCATATAAGTCCTACTTTTTCCATAGTCTCAAATACCAAATATGGACCGATCAAAGACATTTCTCCAACTTCAAACCATCCTACCAGAGACCTACAACTCCAGCTATACAAAGCCCCAAATGGTCACATCTCAATACTTGAATGACAGCTATTATTGTATGAAAATTCAGTCAAAGGTAAATGATCATTCCAATTTCCCTTGAAGTCAAGTACACATGACCTCAACATATCTTCTAATATTTTAATTGTTCTTTTGGCATGCCCATCCATTTGAGGATGAAATATGGTGCTCAACTTTACTTTGGTACTGAGAACTTTTTAGAAAGACTTCCAAAAATGTGATGTAAATTGAGTACCATGATCTAAAAATTATGGACAAAGGCACACCATGCAGCCTCACCAATTCCTTAATATATATATATATCTTGGCATAGTCCACCGCACAATAAGAAGTCTTAACTGGTAGAAAATGGGTTGATTTTTTTCATCTTATCCACAATCACCCATATAGAATCAAATTGCATTTTAGTCTTAGGCAAACTCACAATGAAAACAATGTTTACATTTTTCCATTTCTACATAGGAATATCAATGTCTTGGGCTAGACGTCCTGGCCTTTGATGTGCAACTTTCACATCTTGGTAATTTGGGTATTTTGCCATAAACTTTGTTATATCCTTTTTCATGTCATTCTACCGATATACTTCCCTTAGATCTCTATACATTTTGGAGGATCTGGGTGAATAAAATATAGTAAGTTATGGGCATCACTCAATATCATCTCCCTTAAACCATCAACATTTGGAATACATAATTTGCCTGGATAACAAAGTATCCTATCTCCCCCTTGTGAGAAAACCTCAACCTTCTTATAAACAACAAACTTATTTAACTTTATCAATACTGGGTCTATATCTTGGGATGCCTTGACCCTATCTATCAATGATGATTCCACTCCATTAGGCACAATAATTTTACCCAAACGTGAGTTACTCAATCATACATCTAATTGTACCATCGATACCTTACCCAGGTAATATAATACACTCATATCATAGTCTTTGCGCAATTCTAGCCATCTCTTTTGCCTATGTTTCAAGTCTTTTTGGCTAAATACATATTGCAAGCTCTTATGGTCGGTAAATATATCAACATGCACCCTAGAAAGGTGGTGAAACTATATTTTCAATGCAAATACAATGGCCAACAACTCAAGATCATGGCTCAGATAGTTCCTTTCATAAACTTTTAATTGTCTCAAATCATAAGCAATGACTTTACCATATTGCATCAACACACTACCTAATCCCACACGTGAAGCATCACAACAAACAATAAAACCATCTCCCATAATGCCAAAATTGAGGCTAAAGTGAGATGATCCTTCAATGTTTGCAAACTCTTCTCACATTCATCTGACCATTGAAATTTCACCTTCTTTTGGTCAATCTAGTCAAAGGCAATGCAATAGAAGAGAATCCTTCAAGAAATCTCATATAATATCTTGCCAAATCGAAGAAATTCCTAATATTCGAAGGAGACAATGATCTAGGCCAATTCTTTACAACCTCCATTTTCTTTGGATCAACCATAACACCATCACCGGACACAATATGACCAATGAATGCCACCTCCCTCAACAATCATTCACACTTACTAAATTTGGTAAACAAATGCTTATCTCTCAAGGTTTGCAACAAAATTCTTAAATGGCCCATATGTTCCTCTTTACTTTGGAGTAAATCAATATATCATCGATGAATACCACCATAAACATATCTAGATAGGGGTTGAAAATTTTATTCATCTAATCCATAAATATTGTGCATTTGTCAACCCAAATAACATAACTGAGAATTCATAATGTCCATACCTTGTTTGAAATGCCATCTTAGGAATATCACTCTCCTTCACCTTTAATTGGCGATACTCATATCGAAGATCAATTTTGAATGTACTAAGTATGTGGGATACAATACAACAAGAGATATACTTCATAATCAACATGCATGACAATATATAATAGGCATGATATAGCAATATGACATGTATGATCAATGTATAATTAAAACATGCTTAAGTAACTCATGCTCATATAGGATATTATTTTTGAAGGATAGACTAAGTGAACTACTTCCCAACTCCAAGGAACACCATTTCTTGAATGGTGATTGACCCTTAATACCCCCTAAACAAGGCATCCGAGGCTTGACAACCCTAGTCAAGGTGATTGAGACTTGGCACCCTCTCAACAAGGTTATTGAGGATTGGTACCCCCTCAATAAGGTAACCGAGGCTTGACACCCCCTCATCAAGGTGATTAAGACTTAACACCCTCTCAACAAGATGATTGAGGCTTGGTACCCTCTCAACAAGATGATTGAGGCTTGGTAAACCCTCAACATAGCAATCCACTTGCAACATCATTGATACTTTTTATGAATTGAACATATGTACAACATACTTTCATCATCATAAAGTGATCATATACCTACATTTCCTCTCATCATTATACATCATATGCATACCATTGTTTCATCATCATTCCATTATAATTTTATCATCATATAATCATCATAACACTATTCAACTCATAAGACATGCATTGGACCTTCAATCCCTCAAGGTACACCATGCAGCCTCACCATCATATAATCATCATAACACTATTCAACTCATAAGACATGCATTGGACCTTCAATCCCTCAAGGTACCCTAGCCGAACATTTTATCAAACACTTGGTGGGTGTGTAATGGGGTAAGAAGACTATGTAATTTAAAGATGAAATCATGCATGAAAATCCATTGGAAAACCATCAATCAACACCTTACAACACCCTCAAGACATACATATCAAAACTGATCATCAAGTCCAACATTAGGACCAACTCAAAACATGCTAAAACAACCATACTTTCATAAACTCAAATCACTGTACAGTAAATTTCTTAATATACAAGACCCACATGTAAAATCAACTTTAATCATTCAATATTAGTAAAAAGGAGGCTTAAGCACCATGGGTTAAAAGACCCAATAGTTCAACACCACATACCTTGACTTTGGAGAACCCTTGAAGACCACGTATATGTATTTTAAAATATGGGAACCCTTAGGCCCAAAACTAATAAGTCTTCAACCAAAAAAATTAAAACAGGCACATAAAAAAACAGAAGAGTGTCACGGAGGCAACGCGAAAACCCCACTTGAATCTGTATTTTCTGCACAAATAAGTTCTATGAAAATTGGCATAAATCCTTCATCCGAACTTAGAATGAGATGAAACCAAGTGCGTTGGAAAGAAATCTAAAGGGATTTAATTTGGTAGCTTGTGGGTAACCCAGTTCATTGTGTTCTAATAGGTTAGCTCCTCCAAAGTTGACCCATCCTAAATCATGTTTTTACAATTTTTGGATTTTGATACGATTGCTCTAAAATTTGGGTTAGACCCATTTACCACTCAATTGACCCCTTGAACAAGACTATGAAGTTAAATTGTTGAAATAATGAACGAAGTTTTAGATATATGGAAATTACGATTTCGGGCACTTCCAAGGCACATTTTTGAGCACTTTTTAGGGTCGCTACATTGAGTAATACAAAAGAAAGGCTTACAATGTGAAGAAGGTCTATCAAGGTGAAAAGAAGGAAGAAAATAGGTCATGTGCTCAAATGGCTACTATTTGAATTCAAGGATTTGAAAAGAAGACAACCAAACAAGGCCCTTACTCATTAATGGTAAAATTGTAAAGAAAATGTCTTCTTTTATTTCCTTAGTATAAATAGTCTTATTTTATCATTTGGAAGAATTAGACTATGTTTTATATTTATTCTCAAATTGTAGTATCTTCTTAGTTGAGTAATTAGTGAGTAATTAGGGTGAACTCTTAGAATTGTTAGTTGACTTGTTTGCTTGGTTAATTGAGGGTTGCCATTTGTGGTTCTTAGTTTCCTTCTAGGGTTTGATTTGAATTATTGAAATCAATTGGGAGGTGAGGGTTTTAGTCCCTTATTGCCCATAATTTCAATAGTTTAAATTTAATCTACATATTCGGGTTTTATTTGGGTTATTGAAATCATTTGCAAGCTAAGGATTTTAGTCCCTTGTTGCCAATAATTTCAATAGTTTTAATTTAATCCACATATCCTTCTATCTTTGTTCCTTTTTCCCTTTCTTTCTTCTTTGATCTTTATCAGTAAGGGTGCGCGATGGTTCTGTGGCGCGGACCCATTGTGGATCAGTGCTAACACCTCCTTAATTTTTTATTTCGGCCTTATGGCATTGGAGTCATGGCCACATACCCACATATGCTTAAAAAACACCTATACTTAACCATTTTTCAGCACCATATAACTCAAAAACCCTCTCTAAAACCTCTTAACCATTTTATCAAGATTCCCATCCAAATTCAAGTGTCTCAAGCTTAATTTTGGATCTCAAGAACTCCATTCAAGCTTCAAGTCTACATCAATGAATCCCCAAATTTAGGTATGTTGGTTTCATCCATTGGTTCCTTCCACCCATGGAGTCCAACCTTCCTTTTTTTATGAAAATTGAATGTTTCAAGTTGTATTACGTATGGGTATCTATTATTATAAAATATGAGCATGAAATGTATTAGGTTTTTATCAAATATTGTTGATTATACGTAAATATCTATTTTGAGCTTATACTATAAAGTGATTTTTTTCTATTGAGACTATACATGATTCAAGCTATGATATCTATGAACTATTGTGAAATTTTGATATGATTTACAAGTTACCTAGATAGGGTTTTACCATGATGTTGGTAGGATGATTTACATGACTTTAAGATGCATTAATTTCACTATTTTATGATTTATAATCTTGCATTTTTCATGATTTGAACATGTACTCATATGTGCCCGCCAAGTGTTCGATGAAATATCAAGTCATGATACTCAAGTTATTAATATGTTTTACAAGGCAATTGACTGTGATGGATTGGACATGTGCAGAGAAGGAGTACTGATACTCCTTTTAGGAGGTATGAGAGGTTGGTCTTAGGAGCCACACGGAGGGGTAGAGGTAGACCGAAGAAGTACTGGGGGAGGTGATCAGAACATAATATGGCGAAACTTGATCTCACTGAGGACATGACCCTAGATAGAAAGAAGTGGAGGTCGCGAATTAAAGTAGTAGGCTAATTGGTAGGGTTAGGTGGAGGCATGACCTTGGGACATAGTAAGATTAGGTGAAGGACGTGTTTTCTTTAAATCATCATGTGTTCTCATTATAGGTCATATATCTGTTAGTTTTATCATATTTACAAATGTACTATTCATTATTATAGGTCGTACATGTGTTAATTTTATCATATTTACATATGTGCTATTCATTATTAATCGATCTTTTTGTTCCCTTCCCTTCCCTTCCCTTTTTTGTCATATCTAGTTCTTTCTGCTTATGGGTTTTGAGATGAGGGTTCCTAGGAAATAGCCTCTCTACTTCTAGGAGGTAGTGGTAAGGTTTGTATACATTCTACCCTCTCAAACCCCACTTGTGGGATTTAACTGGGTATGTTGTTGTTGTTTGTTACAAGGCAATTGACTTCATGATGAATATGGGCTATCAAGTATGTTATGAATTAATGAAATTATCTATGATTATGCAACTATGATGTTAAGCCCTATTTTCAATATTTTACCTCTTGTGAGCCATTCATGTTAAAATAAGAGTTCATGTACGATTATGATCTATTCTCATTATTTAGTGCGCTTTATTATGAAATCCACCCTGAACTAGGACAGGTTGTCGTAAGGGGGGTTACTTCTCTAAAATGGGACAGGCTTGTAACATCCTACATCATACGTGTACTAGTTCTAGACACATGAAACATGATATGACTTGATCAAATTAGCGTCAATTTTTAAAAGTGCTTGAATCACAAATTAGAGAGTGATATGTGTATCTGACGCCTAAAAGGGTCAGGTGTATGCAAATTTTAATTCGAATTGAGGAGATCATAGCCTTAAAAAAAGTGAAAGAAGTGAGGTGCCTGTAGGACTTTGGAATCTAGTAGGTGAGTCACCTACTTTCTTAGCTTAAATTTGCTAGCTAGATGGAGATGAGGCCCAACGCCGAATCTGTCCAAGTCCGGTAATGAATAAACTCTGTGTTAAGGGTGTAAATATAGCCCATCTTTTAGCATTGTAAATGGATAATAATTACAACCCAAGATGAATAATAAAAGAGACCAAGTACATTACTACTGACTTGATGATTTAGGCTAAAAATAAGTTAAGGAAAAAAGGAAAAGTGGGCAGCCAAAGCCTATCACCCATTTTAGCCCAAGTGAAAGGGACAAGTTGCTACATCACCACCTTGATAAAATAGGGCTTAAAACACACAAGAATGTTGGCCAAAGGATTTTATAAAAAGGGCTTACAAGTAGCACCTTTAATTCATTCTAAACATGGAAAAAATTAGCTTTCACTAAGCTTTCTCTCTACACCTTCATAACTTTGCAAAGCAGCCACAAGGAGACTTTTAGGGTTCTAAAGGAAGCTCTCAACCTTGAAGGTAAAGGTAAGTAAAGATACATATGTGTTTAGTATGGTTTTTTTTCATAACAAATAAGAGAATAGGCTAGTTATACTTGTGCTAAAATTTTGGACAACATGTGTTCCAAAGATTGTTGTACACTTCTCTTATTTATATGAAAATTTTTCTCTTCTTGATTTGCTGGAATATGATGTAATATTTATGGTCTTAGCAAGTTTTAGTTCTGTAATGATGTTTCGAGGTTGCTGCACTCTTTGGATCTATGTAAACAATTGAGTTTTAGTGTGTTATCCTAAGTGTATTGTTAGTAGGGCTGATTGATTGAGTACTATAGTCTCATCTCCTACACCTATTTTGAGAAATATTTCTGGACTATTTTAAGACTGCTTTTATGTGTAAATATTCTGGGGCAACTTCGTTAAAGTTGGAACAAGTTTGGAATTGTCGACATCAAGATGTATTGAAGGGATGTAATGTTATGCTGCCTATTTGTATGTTGTGTAGAATTGTTATGTATTGTGCTTTGTGGACTATTGTGAGACTGTTATGGCACTAAAACAAGCTGCAGACATGTACTTGAGAATGTGTATTAGAAAATCTGATTCGACGTGGAAGTTACTAAACTTCAAGTTGCTTCGGGGCTTTGTGGTCTAGAGCTTATATTTTTGTATTGCATAGTTAGTCATGAGATGGGGCCTATCTTGACCCTTATCTGATATTATTCCTTATCTAGAGGCATTTTGGCTCCAGCTTTTGGCTTGTTATTATTGTCTACTTTCTTGAATGCATGCAAAATATAGAAACCCCTTATAATGTTCATAGCGAGTGCATGGTTATCTGTTAGTTCTCCTAAGCCTTTTCAACAATGGGTGTCAGTCCGCCTTAATGGGACTTTGGGCATGACAAAAGTGGTATCAGAGAGGGTAGTCCTAGAGAGTCTACAAAGCCGTGTCTATGTAGAGTCTTGTTTATAGATGTGTTTTGCACCACATTTATAAGCAGGAAGCTATGTGGCATTTAGGAGTTGTTACTTTCTTTTCATTCTTTAGATCATGTCATAGAGCCAAGTGTAAGTGGATTGTGTCTAGCCTATAAATTATTTTGTACAACAAGTATGCCAAAAACTAGGAAAAACAAAGCTAAAGGAAAGAAGTAGGAGTGGTGGTTGGTATACCCAGTCGGGTGAGATAATGAAATGAGGCTCAAGATGAGACTCTGCCACAAACATCTCCAGCTCTTCCAGCTCCTGATAAACTAGGAAGCAGTGAAATTGTCCTAGAACCACCTACCTATGCCACTCTGTAAGATCTGAGAAATGCAGTCCAACTATTGACTCATATAGTTGCTACCCAAGGTCAAAGACAGGAAGGCCTAGTTATAGGTGCACGTGGTGCGAATAGGGCAGGTAACATGAGGATACGTGACTTTCTTAATTTGGATGCTCCATCCTTCACCAAGTTAGATCCTAATGAAGATCCCCAAGACTTTGTTGACCAGATTCAACGCACTTTAGATGTTATGCATATGAGTGGTACAGAAATTATTGAGTTAGTGACATATAGGTTAAAGGGTATGGCTATATTGTGGTACAAAGCTTGGAAGCAATCCAAGGAGTTCAAAGTGGCATTTCTTAACCATTACCTGCCATTAGAAATTTGAGAGGCCCGTGCAGATTAGTTCTTGAATCTTCACCAAGGAAATATGACTGTGAGGGTATATAGCCTTCAATTTAATTCCATGGCCAAGTATGCTCCTAATATAGTTGGCACTATAGCCAATAGAGTCATCAATATGTTGATAAATTGTACAGTAGAAGAGTACGCCAAGCTATACGTCAAAAAGATGGTCAGACTACATGGAATCCCAATCTCCATTATATCTAACCGAGGAGCTCAATTCACTGCAAAATTTTGGAAGTCCTTCCAAAGGAGTTTAGGGACGCAAGTGAACTTAAGTACAACTTTCCATCCTCAAACAGATGGTCAAGCTGAATGCTCTATTCAGACATTGGAAGATATGTTGCAAGCTTGTGCATTGGACTTTAAACGTAGTTGGGTGGATCACTTGCCACTTATTGAATTTGCCTATAATAATAGCTACCATTCCAGTATCAAGATGGCAGCTTATGAAGCTCTGTATGGAAGAAAATGTAGATCACCAATTGGATGGTATCTTCTCAGAGATTATACCATTGTTTCCTTGAATAAAAACATGGATATAGTGAGGATGCAAGAATTTGTACAAAAACTAGAGGATCAGACGCAAAGGAGAAGGACACAAGAGTTAGAAAGGGGGCAATCCAAAAGGGCCATGTCTTCGAGGTAGTTTACACCACCCCAAGGTGAGCTTAGGCCTTGGTTTCCTAATAGACCACATCAACCATCATCCTCCTACTCTACAGCAAGTGCTCCATTACAACTCCAAGAGTCTAGAAGTAATCAGTTTGGGCCAATAAGTGAGGATAAGGTGCACGGACAACGGGATATTCAGTAGTCCAGCAAATGAATCCTAAGAAGCCTTGCAAACAATTTAGGAGAAGTCATTTAGGTACATGTCATCTTGGGACAGATGCTTGCTATTGGTGTGGTGTACCAGGGCATATGACAAGAGATTGCCCAGGAGATGTATAGGTGATATAGCATAATCTACTGGGTCAGCTATTGCATCATCATCATTAGTTCCTCTGTTAGGTAGTGGTCAACAAACATCAACAGGCCATAGTAGAGGTGTTAAAGGGGCACCTAGCTCTAGCGTAGTCCAGAATTACACTTATGCCCTTATGAGTTGGCAAAATTTAGAAGCATCACCCGATGTGGTGACAAGTACATTGTCCATCATTTCAAATAATGTGTATGCATTAATTGACCCTAGTTTTACACTATCATACATCACCCTGCTTGTTGCTAGGAAGCTTAAGAGAACACCCAAATTATTGAACAAACCATTTGAAGCTACTTTCAAAATGAGGAAGTTCTTGAATGGGAAGGAAATGTTGGGGCACCAAAAGGGAGGTTTATTTCTTATTTTAAGGCAAGAAAGATGATATCTGAGGGATATGGAGGCGAAATCACCAACTTTTGAATTAATTCTAGTAGTGAATGAATTTGTTGATGTGTTTCCTGAAGATCTTCCAGGCTTACCTCTAGAATGAGAAGGAGAGTTTGGTATTGACTTACTTCCAGGCACTCAATCTATTTTCATCCCTCTATATAAAATGGCCCCGGAAGATTTGCGTGAATTAAAAGAGCAGTTAAAAGACTTATTGGAGAAGGATTTTATAAGACTTAGTATCTCCCTATAGGGTGCACCAGTGTTTTTTGTAAGTAAAAAGGATGACACTTTGAGAATGTCTATCGACTACGAATAATTGAATAGAGTGAAATTAAGAAAAATACTCTCTCCCTAGGATGGATGATTTATTTGATCAGTTACAAGGTTCCAAATATTTTTCAAAAATTGATTTGAGATCAGGGTATCACCAAGTGAGGGTGAAGGAGAAAGATATACCTAAGACAACTTTCAGAATATGCTATGGTCACTTTGAATTTCTTGTTATGTCAATTGGGCTAATGAATGCACCAACAATTTTTATGGATCTAATGAGCAAGGTATTCAAGCCATTCTTTGATGTATTCATGATAGTATTTATAGATGATATTCTAGTATACTCAAGGTCAGAAAAGGACCATGAAAATCACTTATGACAGGTGTTACAAGTTCCTCATGATTGACAATTTTATGCAAATCTTTTTAAATGTGAATTTTGGTTAAAATCAATGGAATTCTTGGGTCATATTGTGCCCAACGAGGGAATAAGGGTTGAAAATACAAAAGCTAGAGGCTGCTAAAGATTGGCCAAGGCAAACAACACCCACAGAAGTTTAGAAATTCCAGCATGCAGTGTATGCAGTGTATTGTGATGCTTCAGGAGTTGGCTTAGGGTTTGCTAACATAGCATGGTAGGGTAATTGCTTATGCCTCTAGACAACTATGATCACATGATAAAAACTACCCAACCATGACCTTGAGCTAGCAGTAGTTGTGTTTGCTCTGAAAATATGGTGCCACTATATATAAGGTTCACATTGACATATATATTGATCATAAGAGCCTTCAGTACATCTTTAAGCAGAATCACCTAAATTTAAGGCATCAAAGATGGCGAGAGCTAATAAAAATTACGACGTTGATATACTATACCATTCAAGAAAAGCAAATGGGGTAGCCGATGCTATAAGTCATAAGGAAATCATGAATATTAGTGACCAGACCATGGGAAATCACGGAATGGCTAAGGATATAAGTCAACTAGCCAGTTTAGGAGTTCAAAGGAAGGGGTTGTTGTGCATAATGTCGCAGAGTCTTCATTGGTAATAAAGGTGAAAGAAAAATAGTTCAAGGATCCTATTCTACAACAACTTAAGAAAAAGGTGAGTCAGGGAATGATAAAGGGCTTTGACCTTACACCAAATGGAGTACTTTATTGCCAAAATAGAT
>DF357994.1:7364-23134 GCA_000787875.1 Solanum virginianum
TGTCGTATTAGTCTATTCATCTTCCGCAATTATTGTTATGTTTGAATTAGTAAGTGTTAGGCTGACTCGCCTTGGTGGGTTAGGTGAGTGTCATCATGCTAAATTTCGGGTCGTGACACCTTACCACTACCTCATAGAAGTAGAGAGGTTGTTTCTTGGGAACCCTCCTCTCAAAACCCATAAGCAACGCCATATATACTTTATGAGGTCAATTAGTCAGACATGCTAAAAAGGTTGAAAATTACAGCTATTTAACGAAGATCAAGCCACAGCAATCGGTAATTCTAAGAAATTAATAAGGTCAAAGGCTTTAACCTCTGTGATGGTATATAAACAAAACATGACTGGATATACACAAGAAGTCAGAAGATAAAACAAAGATAAAACCGAAATGAACTGCATATTGTGCTGCATTCCATTCTGGTTCTTTCTATGCTCCAGTCTATCCTTTTTTGAGAAGGGTAAAAATAGATTTTTTTGAGGAGCTCCAGTCTATACTTGTCCAGAATATATCAAACAAGTATAAATATCCTCCTGATAACCCTAAACTTCACTGCTTGTGGCATCTATATATAAGTACTCAAAGATTGTATAAAATAAAACAACTCACAGTTGAGCAGAATTAATATGTTTTGCAAATCTCTCACCAAAAAAGATTAATTTTAACTAGTATGACGTCTAGCAGCTACCTGAAGAACATCAAGCCGGATGTATTATCCTACTATAACACCCCTAGTCACTTATGAACACATTCCTCTTTATGCAGGTTCCATGTTTCATCAAGGAATACTGAATGAAGATCCCAGATTAAACGGACTGTGAAACTTAATGAAGCCCTTCCCAGCCAAACTAAGAGTTTTAACTATTTTCTTTCCATGAACCTTCCCTTATTTTGACAACCTTGTACCTAGCAGCAGTATCATATTACACTTCACATATTCATAATATTTGGCACAGCGCTAAAGTTCAACCACAACTCTTCCGCAAATTTTCACACACTATTCTGAATTTGGTCCAAGCAAAAGGAGCGAGCAAATTCAGAAAATAAGGCACATAACCCCACAAGACTTACAAAAGAGTTGATTGACCAAATTTCAATATAAGTCCTTCAAGACATTCTGCAGCAAAAGAACCAAATTTCAAGAACAAGAGTTGATTGACCTAAACTGAGGAAATAAGGCACCTAACTCCACAAGACTAGCAAAAGTCAAACCTCATAAGAAAATCACAATAAGGTCATCATTAACTTCAATTCTCCAACAAAGCCCTTTGACTAATCAATTATCGTTCCCAACCTTGTACCTTATTCACACCCTCAATCCCCAAAATACCCCTTTCTCAATTTGATGTATCCCAATCTAAAAGTGGCTAGATAGGGAAGAAGATGAGTGCTCCTAAAGAACAAAATACTGAATTGTTCTCGAACAGATACACTCGAGCTCTGATGAACTTAAGAGAAGAACTAGAGAGAAAGAGATTCTGTTATTTCATCAACGAATCAGAGAATAGTCCCGTTACATTGAAAGGGCAGCAGATACAGGCTCTACAAATTGGGAGGGAAAGTTGTTAGCCTGTCAAATTCCGTACTTCTCGTACACAGAACGTGTTCAACTCTTAACCGACTCAACGACTAACTATTACAATGGCTACATTCAGAATGAGTCTAAAATGGATCATATTAATACCCCACACTTCAAAGAATTCTTGTCCGCTAGGATTGAAGAGGGGAAATTTGCAAGTGAAGTCCTGTAACTCCTCCAAAGAACTGTCCTCAGGTGCAGCGTTAAGCCATTTTACCAAGAGCTCTGTGATGGCTTTTCCATCAGATGGACATTGGGGTAGAATGAACCCCCCCCCCCGGGCAAATTAGTTTCTAATCCTTGGGCCATATCATTGCTAGCAACTCACCAGGATCTACCCTCAATTCCTCATGTCCTTCTTGTTCTTCCACCTCCATACAAAACAATTGTCTTTTTCTTCTTACACACATGACCAAAAACATGCATCAGATCATAGTTATAGCACAACACTTAGCTTCTCCTTTCTTCCATTTCAGCAAGAGTGAGTATTCTAGGGTTCTTGTAAGCAAACTTAGAGCTACCACTAAACAGTACAAAGATTTTGGAGGGCCATTAAGTTTACTGTAAGGTTGACTTAAACCTTGGGAGGAAGAGGGTATTAAACTGGAGACATTCTTTGGGTTTGAGAGAATAGGACTTTGAGAAAAAACTTACCTCTGCACTACCAGTGTTTGTTCCTGAATCCTAGCCAAATTAATTGCTTAGCCAAGAATGTAGGACCTAGCATCTTTACAGTCAGCCCAATTTCAGATTTCAGACCCCTCACAAAGAACCTAACCACATAATCTTCAAAAAGCTCAACCCTAGTAAGAAACTCATCAAAAGCATCAACATACTCTTTGACAAAACTCCCCTGACGGAAATCCTTAAAATCCCCCATGGGGTCGTCAAAAGACTCCGCCCCAGACTGTGCGTAGAGGCATCGAACATACTCGCTCCATCTCGCTCCATCTCGCTCCATCTCTAATTAATCTCTGCTTCATGAAAGCTTGGTGCAAGGCTTTCCCCTCTAGCTTACAGGAGGCTAATTTCACCTTGGCTTCATCACGAATCTCAACAACCTCGAAGAATTGCTCACAGCTATACAACCAATCCTTTCAATCCATTCCCATCAAATCTAGGGAATTCCATATGATACTCATGAGTCAAAAGTCTATAATCGTTCTGCCTCTCCTTGTTCAACCCCTGGAAATCTACCTTCCCTTGGAACTTCTGGGTGTTGTGCTGCTCTACCTCCCTCTAAATTGGTTAACAACGGTCGCTTAATTTCCTCCATAGTTAGTGTAACCTTTGTATCCATCATTTGGCATAACTCCAACACAGAGGTGATGACAGTGTCCATGGATCCTTTGAGGTGATCCACCTCCTTCCTTAATTCTTGCATCCTTGTATTGTGATTCCTCGTACCCACAGCTCCGAAGATCGAGTGGCTCTGATACCAATGATGTATCCCAATCTAGAAGTGGCTAGATAGGTAAGTAAAAGACCTAAAGAACAAAATACTGAATTGTTCTAGTCACTTATGAACACATTCCTCTTTATGCAGGTTCCATGTTTCATCAAGGAATACTGAGTTCTTGAACAAATTCACTCGAGCTATGATGAGCTTAAGAGAAGAGCTAGAGAGAGATTCTATTATTTCATCAACAAATCAGAGAAAAGTCCAAGGGCAGCAGATATAGGCTCTGTGAATTATTAGCCAACTCTCTAACTGCCTAACTGATTTCCGTTCTTCTCGTGCTTGTTCAAACCTTAACCAACTTAAGGGCTAACTATTACAATGGCTACAATAAGAAGGAATCTAAAACTGATCCTATCACATTTCCCGTCTGATTTTTGCCCATTATCAAGTTTGAGAGGTTAACTTTCATATATTTAAACTTTCCAAGAGGAAGTTGCAAAATCATCTAAACCCGCTCAAGGCAATGTTGCCACATAACAGATATTGAATATGATTGGGGAAATTAGAAGCACATCAAACACCGATAAACTCAAAATACCAAAAATTATAAATCTAGAAATCACAAGGCATGATTAAAAAACACTCACCCGATCGACGTCCATCTGTTTTGTGTTCGTTGATGGTTTCACAGCTCTCTTCCCTGTAAATAAAATTAGCTTTTAGCTCCGTATTGATATAATAACACAAAAGATTAAGTGCACAAAAAAAATGCATATACCTTTGCGAATATGAGGGGCTTTTCCATGTCGACTCGGTACTGATTTCTTCTTCTGTTGGCCTTTGAAAAGATTTGCCTTTTGTGTCATCTTTCAATGGATACTAGGGTTTTTACTGGATGCTAGGGTTTATATTTATCCGATTTGGTGTATCGCGGTTCTGAAAGAAGACAGAGACCGGTTCAGCTCCTCCGCAGGGAGTACTTCTTTTGCTGAGCTGCCCAAAAGGGTAAAATGGACAAGCTCCTCCCTCTTTTATTTTTTTATTTTAATAATTGAGACATAAATTAAATTTTAATGACTAAAATTTAATTGATTATTTTTATTCAAGAAAATAAAAAACAGCAATAGTCTACTCATTCAAAACAAGTCTATGTTTTCGATATGGTGAAGTAAATTATATTTATTCATATATTTCATTTATATATTTAAACTATGATATATTTCAATTGGATAATCGTAGGAACATAGATTAAGAACGAGGGGATGAACGATTCAGGATGATCTAATTTTCATAAGAATATAGTATGAAGAAATATTCTTAAAAAAAATACTTCACTATGAAATATTTGTAGCGAATTTACATATGTCAAAAATATTATTTCTTAAGATATTTAGGAGTTATTTGGTGTGGTGGATAAGGAAAGGTAATCACGGGATAATTTTGTAGTAGTCTTTAATTCCTTAATTGGTTGCACAAACTAGGATAACTTATGGGTTAATAGTTAGTCCTTGGATAAATTATCCCTGCCCAGAGGAGTGTGTGAAATAACAGAAATACTTTCCATTAAACTCTCTTTCCTATACTACTTTTACATTTATGTATATTAACATATTTTGTAATAATATTTACAATAATATTCACAACCTTGATTAATTATTGTTTTTATATTTTTTTATTAAATAATTTTATTTTATGATACGATTTTTAGTTATGAATATATTATAAGTCGAATTTATTTGTTTAATACTTATGTTTATTTATATTATGATTTTTCTTAAAATATTCATTCCATTACTAAATTTTATATTTTAAATTTAATAGTTTATTGATCACTTAAAAATTATATTTTATATATCAATTAAAATGTATATTATTTTAGTAATTTTTTATTTTTTAATATTTTTATTAACTTAAAATGGAAATTTATTTTTAAGCTAAAAAAGATGAAAATTTTATTTTTAAGCTAAATAAGATGAAAATTTATTTAAAGCTAAATAAGATGGAAGTTTTACTTTTAAGTTAAATAAGATGAAAGCTTAATTTTAAATCAAAAGGCACAATCATGAAAATGCATACATATATGTTAAATAATTAAGATGAAAAATTATTTTTAACAAAGAATAATTAAAGTTTACAAAGAAAATTTAAAAAAAAAACAAAAGCTAAATAAGGTGAAAGGTCTTTGTAAACAAACATCTTATTCTTAGAAATTATATCATGAATAGTATAACTGAATATGTCAAACCAACCAAACAATAAAAATTACTCTTAGCATAACTAATCTCAGAATAACTTATACCTTAATAACTTATCTCATCATAACTAATCACATCATAACTTGTATCCAAACCAAACGATCCATTAGGGTATAAATATATCATTTAAGATTTAACAAACTTTTCTAATGTAAAATTAAGAACCAAAAATCAACCAAAAAAATTAAAAATAAAACTCTACCATCATGTAATATAGAAAGAAAATCTTGTTGTTTAATTTTGCACTCCATAAGAGAAAGTGATCTTGAATATTTATAGATGAAGGAAATATTTATTCATCTTCGGAATGATAAACATGGACCAACATTAAACGGGTATAAGTTGATGGATATAAAGAAGATCAAATGGTTAATCATGAATCAATGTCATAAAAGCAAAGTTAAGAGAATAAAAAATAAAGGTCTATTTAAAAAGAATGAGGTATAATTCGATCGGAACGCTCTCCAAGACCCTAGCTTTGAGAACTTTAATTCAGCACTGTCCGACGATCACCATGGCCGAGATGGCCAGTGAATAGCCTCCCACGGAGGCTAGTCTACCGCCGGAACCTGCAATCACACAAAGGTTAGAAGGGAAAAGAAGTTATGCTGATGTATTATAGCCCCAGGTCTCTAAACAGGTTCGAAACCAATCACGTACTTGCATGGGGAACCTCGGGTAATCTGGGAAGAGGAAGAAGTCACGCAAATAATTACGAATAAGCACTTACAATTTGCGGTTATAGAAAAAATTTCATATGGCTAGCCTGATATACAGGACTTACGAAGATTAATTCCTCAACAATGTGAGTTAAAAGGTGATGTCAATATTGGGTTGTTGAGTAACAGGTATATACTAATTAGGGCATCACGTATGGAAGATTATGTACATTTGTTATCAAAGCCAACATTTTATATTGCCCATAAGAATTGAAATTATTCTATGCGAATATTGAAGTGGGACCCTCTCTTTGATCCAGAAGCAGAAACAACAATTGCAGTGGCATGGTTATCTCTACCTGCTTTGCCGTCAAATTTTTTTGACAAAGAAATAATTTTCTGAATAGCAGCGGCAATGGGTAAGCCGTTATAGGTAGACATGGCAAATACGAATAAGACTAGGCCTAGTTATGCTAGGGTTAAGGTGGAGGTGGACTTATTGCATGAATTACCAAAGAGAATCAATGTGAGAATCAAGAAGAAGAGTGGGGAGATATTGACAAAGTGGATTCAGATAAAATATGATTATTTGTCAAAATATTGCCAAACTTATAAGCTCTAGGGCCATAATGAAGAGGATTGTTTTGTTCTTCATCCAGAGCTCTTTGATGATGGGAAGAAAGAGAAGGACAACAAAAAGGAGAAACCTTTGGAGGGAGGGGAAATAGACAAGACAAAGATTAATGGGGAAGGAAAATCTCAGAAGAAGGGGGGAGAACAACAAGAAAACAGAACAGGGAAGGATGGTAATAAAAGAATGGGACTACAAAAACATGGGATCACAAGATGGGACCAGAAACCAATGGCACCCCAGGTGAACACTGCAAATAAATTTCAGATTCTAGAGGAACAGAAGGATGACACAAACAAGGCAACAGACCAGAGTAGCAAGCAGGAAGAACTGAGGAGGGGGGAACAGGTTACTCCTCAGAATAAATGCACTAAGTAATGGATAGAGGAAAATTTTGGTAAAGCCAGTCAAGACAATAGCAACAACCCAACAGGAGAAGTAGAATGAGAAGATGCTGAAACAGGTGCAGATACACAGTCCTTACAACAAGAAAAGAAAAAGGGGACACCACAAAAGTTACCAGGGGATCAACAAGGTATACCCCAACAAACCATCTCTGGTGGAGGATAATCATTCTACTGCCAGGAAGCTGGGGATTGAGGATAACACTCAGGACCCAGCTAATGGTAGATAGGATGTACATTCCCAGGAGATAACTTCTCATCAGGAAAACCAAAAGATAGTAGAGAATAACAAATGCAGGAACATGTTTATAGCAGTGAAGATATATAGCAGGAAGATAGAGAAGGAGTAGGAGATGACGAGAAAATAGAGGAGGAAGGAATATAGGCAAATATTAAAGACATATCTAAAAGAGAGGACCTCTCCCCTAGAAGTGTATCACAGATTATGAAGAAGAAAAAAGGGGCAAACCAGCAGGAACAAAACAATCTCAGATTCAGACAAGAAGCAGTTCAGTCAAACCATCTGGTAGCAAGTGATGTTGCACAACATTCTATTGTGGAATATTAGATCAGTACAGTCTTAAAATGCTTTTGAGAAAGTCATTGATATAAAAAGAAGACACCACTACACATATATAGCCCTGTTTGAGCCTTTCAAGGGGCCTCAAGAAATAGAAGACTATAGAAAAAAGATTAGAATGAAAAATGCCAGAGTAAATTATTCTAGAAAGATCTGGCTATTCTGGAATGGGGATTGGGATGGAGAAATAGTTTCAGACACAATACAATAAATAACAGTCAAATTCACACATGGGACCAATAACCAGCAAACAATGATCACAACAGTGTATACTAGATGCAGTGCTATTGAAAGACTGTATGGGAAGACATTGAAAGAATGGGGGAGGACATCAATATCCCTTGGATAGTAGGGGTGATTTTAATGATATTCTGGATGACAGTGAGAAGAGGGATTCTTCTTATGACACAGGTGAAAACAACAGATTTTGCACAATATCTTAGTAATTGTGCACTAACTGAAATTCCTTTTGTGGGAAGTCTTTACTTAGTGGAATGGAAGAACAGGGGAAGACATCATTTTCAAAAGACTTGATAGACTACTTGGGAATGAAAGATTCTGATAAGAATATAATCAGAGTATGGTTGAGCATTTGATTAGAGATGGTTCTGACCATGCTCCACTTCATGTGGCTTGTAAGTCAGGGCTAGAGTCTGTTAGAAACCATTTAGGTTTCTTACCTTCTGGACTTCACATCAGTCCTTTAAAGCTGAGGTTAGGAAGGCCTGGGAGTTACTAGCTCTTGGATCACCATTTAAGATCTTGCATGTGAAATTGAAGAATGTGAGGAGTGCACTCTGTACTTGGAGTAAACTTGAATATAGAGATTTTTTTTTAAAAAAAAAAACTACTTTGGAAGATATAGTAAAAATGAAGGAGATCCAGTTGGAATTGAATCCTATAGAAGAAAATAGAGCAGAATTGAGGAAAGAAGCTGCAACACTGAGAAGGTTCCAGAAAGTGGAAGAAGATTATTGGAAACAGAAAGCTGGGATGCACTGATTTTAAGATGGGGATAAGAACACAAAATTCTTTCATGCACGTGTTAATGGAAGAAGGAAAAAATTGATGATTCATTAGATTGAAGATAGCTAAGGAGAAACTCTGAAAATTAAGCAGAAAATTGGGGAGGAGACAGTTAAGATATTCCAGCAACAGTTTCAGAAAAGCACTTACTATCAAGACTTTTGGGCACTTAATTGTATCCCTAAGTTACTGACAGAATTAGACAGAGAGGAGATGGAGAGGTGGCCCGAGGAGGAGGAAATTAAGAATGTAGTTTTTAGCTTGAATAAAGATAGTGTCTGTGGACCAAATGAATTTTCAGGAGGCTTCTTCCAAGCTTGCTGGGATATTGTGAAAGGAGAAGTCACTCAAGCAGTTCAACCCTTTTTCTGTGGGGCAGAATTGCCTAGGTACATTACTCATACCACTTTGGTACTAATTTCTAAGAAAAAGGTGGTAAGAGGTTTTAATGACCTAAAGCGTATAAGTTTAAGCACTTTTATGAATAAAGTGATCTCTAAGGTTATACAGGAAAGAATTGAAAAAGTACTACATAAAATTATGTCACCAAATCAATCGGGTTTTGTAAAAGGAAGAAGCATATCAGAAAATGTCTTGCTTGCACAAGAGATAGTAAGGAATATTATTAAAAGGGCTAAACATGTCAATGTTGTGGTTAAATTAGACATGACCAAAGCATATGACAGGGTATCATAGGTGTTTTTGACTAAAGTAATGAGAAGTTTTGAATTTGGAGAAAGAATGATTGACATGGTATGGAGAATTTTATCTAATAATTGGTATACAATCTCTCTAAATGGTAAAACACATAGACTTTTTGCATCTTCAAGAGGAGTGAAACAGGGGGATCCATTATCCCCAAGTCTCTTTATTATTATGGCAGAAGTACTATCTAGATTTTTGAACCAGCTTAATGAAGAAGATACTTTTATTGGCTATGGGATGCCCAAAGGAAGTGATAAGATTAATCATCTATCTTCTGCAGATGATATAATCTTATTTTTCTCGGCTAATAAGAAATTAGTGAAGATGATGATAGAAGTGCTAAGAAGGTATGAAAATATTTCTGGACAGTTGATAAATCTGTCCAAAAGTTTTTTATACTTACATGAAAAAGATTTTATCACAGTAGGCCAAAAACTCAGAAGATGGACTGGCATAGGTCAGGGATCTTTTCCTTTCACTTATCTGGGGTGTCCCATATTTTATGGAAGAAAGAAGAAGGTGTACTTTGAAGAAATGATTAAAAAGATCACTGCTAAGATCTTATCATGGAAAGGAAAGTTGCTATCAGCTCGGGGAAAATACATATTTATTAAGTATGTCCTTCAATCTATACCTATCTATCAGATTTCTGAGATGAATCCTCCAAAAAGAGTGTAGATCTCATTCATAGGATCATGGCTAAATTCTTTTGGGGAAAACAAGGAGATACTAAAGTAAAACATTGGGTGGCTTGGGACACTTTATGCTATCCACAAGAGAAAGGAGGCATTGGAATCAGATCTCTACATTATATGGTAGATGCCCTATTTGCTAAGCTATGGTGAAAATTCAAAACTTCTATAGTATCCTTATGGAGCATCTTTATGTGGAATAAATATTGTAAAAGATTCCATCCAGTGATTGCTAATGACATTGGTGCATCTGATATATGGAGAAAGATTATGAAGATCAGGGATGGGTAGAACATAACATATAGTGGAAGTGAAAGAAGAAAATGTTAGCTTTTGGTTTGATAATTGGATCAAACTAGGAGCCTTATATTATATTGATCTAATCAACAACTCAGAGGAAGAGATTGAAGTGAAGGAATTTGTAAGTGATGGGAACTGAAATAGGGATAAACTATTGGCACACTTATCAGAAGTAGATATAGTGAATTATATTTGTGAAGAAACAACCCCCCCCCTTTAGCAGAAGATTCCTAAGATGTAGCCTGGTATATGGGTAGCACTATAGGTAATTTTTTGGTGAAATCAGCCTGACACTTAATGAGACCTAAAAAGAGAAAGAAAAAAGTAGATAAAAAACTATGGATTAATGGTTTGCCATTTAAAATCAACTTCTTTTTCTGGAAAGCATGGAAAGGTAGAATTTTTACAGATAATAATCTGATCAGAATAGGGATTAATTTGGCCTCAAGATGTTACTATTGTGAGGGTCTCATATAGGAAACCATGAGACACTTATTCTATACTTCAGATACAGCTAGACAACTTTGGAAGTTTTTTTCTAGCTTTGCAGGAATTAGAATGGAGGGACTACAGTTAAATACAATGGTTCAAGAGTGGTGGAATAAGGAAGAAAATCCCAGGCTGCAACAAATATACAATACAATTCCTGCACTAATTTAATGGGAGATATGGAAAAGAAGAAATAGCAGGAGAAATGGGGGGAATGTTTCAGTTCAGGCTATGATCCAATAAGTTCAGGTAAACATTCATTACTTAATCAAAACTTTGTTTCCTAGAATGAAGGTGATAGATATATCATGGGGTGAAGTGCTAAATACTCTAGGAAACTATAAACCTAGACTATTTCACTTAGTCATTAAATGGGAATTACCTGTTGTAGGACAATAAAAATGTAACACAGATGGCACTAGTAAAGGAAACCCAGGCCCAAGAACCTATGGTTTTTGCATCAAAGACCACAATAGAGATCTCTGTTATGCACAAGCAGGGCAACTAGGACTATTGACTAACATTCAGGCAGAGGCAAGAGCTATTTTAGAGGCTGTGAGATATTGGGAAAAAGAAAAATATGTCGATAAAGTCCTAGAGACTGATTCCTTAGTGATGCTTAATATTATTATAAGGAATTGGAAGGTCCTTTGGGAGCTGGCTGAGATAGTAGAGGAGATACAAGAGCACACTAATAAGCAACAAATCAAAATACAATACATTTTTAGGGAAGAGAATCAACTAGTTGACTATATAGCAAATTTAGCAGCTACTGAAGATACATCCCTAATCTATCATGAATTTAGACAGATACTAAAAGAGGGTCGGCAATGTGCGGAAAAACAGACCAGATAGAGCAAGAACACAGCTAATAATCTGAAAAAATAAATATAAAGAATAATAGAACACACAGATTTACGTGAAAAACCCCTAAACAAATTAGGAAAAAAACCACGGGCAAAGACAGAAGAATTTCACTATGAAAAATAATAGGAATTACAAACTCTCAAATTATAAAGGAGAAAATAATGACAATTCTCTCTTTATATTTGGAGCAATTAATCTTTCTATATTTTTCTCTAACTCTCTCAATATATTTTTTCTCTCTAATTTTGGATGATATCTTTTCTCTACAAATCTAATGCCTATTTATAGGCAACTACATAAGCAAGAAACAAATTTGATGACCTAATTGCTTATCTAATTTATTTTGATAATTTACTACCTAATTGCTTATCTAATTTATTTTGTCAATTTACTAAGTTAGGCTATCTAATTTGGTACAAATTTGACGAAATAAAATTTTCTTCTTTTGTCAAAATAATTCCACCGCCAACAATCTCCCACTTGAAGATTTGATTGAGAATCAATTAGATCTTCACACCATTCTTTCTTCTTTGTCTTTTCATGCTGCTTAAGTTTCTGTCAAGCCGCTGATTGCTTCCTTACTAACTTGTGTAGCTGCTACATATTCTGCTTCTGTTGTTGAGGTTGTGACAACTGACTGCAGTTTTGATACCCAGCTCACTGTTCCGCCTGTAAGAGTGAACACATATCCTGTAGTAGATTTGCTTTTATCAAGATCACCTGCATAATCTGAGTCAACGTATCCTCTGACAATAAAGTCTGATACTCCATAACACAAAGCAACATCTGAGGTTCCTCTAATATATCTTAGGATCCTCTTTACCAAATTCCAATGCTCTCTACCAGGATTCGCCATGTACCGACTTACTACTCCCACTGCATGTGCAATGTCTAGTCGTGTACAAATCATCGCGAACATTAAACTCCCCACCGCTGATGCATACAGTACTCGAGACATTTCCATCCTTCCATATTCAAGAATAGCAAAACCTTCTGTAAATAATTTTTCTGAGAAAGCCAAATCTTCCTATTTTTTCTGTCTCGGTGAATTTACATCCCTAGAATATTGTTTGCTGGTCCCAAGTCCTTCATTTCAAATTCCCTAGCCAACTGTGCCTTTAACTTTTCAATGTGATCTTTGTTGGAGCCTGCTACCAACATGTCATCTACATACAACAGCAAGATAATAAAATCACTTTTACCAAACCTCTCAAAATAAGCACAAGAATCTGCATTAAGTCTGTTGTATACAAGGCTCATGATGAAGGAATCAAATCTCTTATACCAACACCTTGGCGCCTGCTTTAACACAAGGGTTTGCATTAAGTCTGTTGTATCCAAGGCTCATGATAAAGGAATCAAATCTCTTATACCAACACCTTGGCGCCTGCTTTAGACTGTATAGAGACTGATAAAGGAATCAAATCTCTTATACCAACACCTTGGCGCCTGCTTTAGACCGTATAGAGATTTGTTCAACCTGCAAACCAAGTTCCGCTTTTCTTTTTCTTCAAAACCTTCTGGTTGGAACATATAAATCTCTTCCTCAAGATCTCCATGAAGAAAAGTTGTTTTCACATCTAACTGCTCTAGATGTAAGTCAAATGTAGCACACATTGCCAGGACTACTCGAACAGTTGTCAGTCGAACCACAGGGGAAAATATTTCATTGAAGTCAATCCCCTCCTTCTGAGCATATCCTTTCACCACCAATCTTGAAAGGAACCGCTCCACTTGATCATCACTATTTCTTTTGATCTTAAAGACCCACTTGTTACCAATGACCTTTCTTCCTTATGGTAGTGGAACAAGCTCCCAAGTCTTGTTCTTATGCAGAGCTTCCATATCTTCTTGCATTACTACCATCCACTGAGATACATCTGAACTGCTCATTGCTTCTTGGAGAGTTGATGGCTCCCCTACCTCAGTTAGAAGACAATATACAACATTACTGCTCATAACATAATCTTTCTGCCAGGTTGGTGTAATTTTTGTACGTTTTACCTTTCCAACTTCTGACTCTTCAGACTCGGCTGGCTCTTCAAACTAGACTGGTTCTCCCTCTTCGTGCTCTGGTGCTGTTTCAGAAGAAACTTCTTCTGTAAACTTCCTTTCCACCTTTACAGTTGTAGTCTCTGAATTTTCTTTAAAGTGCTATCATCTTCTCCCTTCAATTTATCTTCTAAAAAGATAACATCCCTGCTGACTATAACCTTGTGAGCAGTGGGATCCCACAGGCGATACCCCTTCACACCATCAGCATATCCTAAGAACAAACACTTCCTGGATTTTGGATCCAGCTTCGTAGTTTCTTGGGCATTATACATCACGTACATAGGACTTCCAAATATATGGAGGTTTGAATAATTAACTGGTTTCCCAGTCCACATTTCCATCGGTGTCTTCAGATCAATTGTTGTAGATGGAGACCGATTAATCACATAACAGGCGGTGTTGACTGCTTCTGCCCAGAATGCTTTTTCCAGACCTGCAGCTCCCAACATTGCTCTAGTTCTTTCTAACAGAGTTCTGTTCATCCGCTCTGCCACTCCATTTTGTTGAGGAGTGTATGCTGTAGTAAATTGCCTCTTGATGCCTTCCTGTTTGCAAAAGCTATCAAATTCATTACCAGTGTATTCTCCTCCATTATCTGTCCTCAAACACTTGATTTTATTGCCTGAATCAAGTTCAACCCGCGCTTTGTAAGTTTTGAAAACTGCAAACACATCTCCCTTGCTCTTGATAGGATACACCCAACATCTCCTGGAGTAACTGCAGTTTTGATAACCAGCTCACACAAAGTACTTCGCTCCTCCTAGTGATGAAACCGGTGCTTGCCATACATCAGAGTGAACTAATTCTAGAACAGTCTTGCTTCTAGAATTAGATGTGTTAAACTGTAGTCGATGCTGCTTACTTGTTATGCAGTGCTCACAAAAGGGTAGTGACACCTTTGTAAGACCTGGAAGTAAATTTTTCTCAGCAAGAACCTTCATGCCTTGTTCAGACATATGTCCAAGCTTCTGATGCCACACCATTGCAGATCTCTCACTTGAACTACTTGAAGCAACAGATGCTTATGCATCTTGCACAGTCTTTCCCACAAGCATATACAAATTAGCAGTAATCACAAATGTCCCCCTGCTCTCAGTTGATATTGCTACTTCACAGCACAATACATTTCCATCATCCGAAGTACATGCCACATTCCCTGGAGGATTGGAATTCTTCAAACTCCAACAATCCTTCTTCTTGTGACCTTTCTTACCACAATGGTAGCATTTAATATTCTTCTTACTCTTTGATTTTGATCTATCATGATTGTGGCTTCCACTTGAGCCACGTTCTGCGGAATATTTTATTGTGTAATGACTTGGCCTCGTACAGTTTAGTAAGGTGGTCCCAAATCTCCTTTGTCGTTTTCTTTTCTTCAATACTGGACAAGATCCCATCTGCAAGTGCCAGATGAAGGTTTGCAAGAGCATTCCCATCCATCTCATTCCATTTATTGTCATCTGTGAATGTTGTCGGCCTTTCACTGATTGCCGCAAGACAATTGTCTTTTCTCAATACAGCCTTTATCTTTAATTTCCACAGTGAAAAATTACTCCCGTTGAACTTTTCAATCTCAAATTTTGCCGCCATTGCTTTTATCACAAACGGTGCCTTATAGCTTAAAAAAATGAACCGTAGTAATGAACACTACTCACCAGGTAAGTTCCCAGGAAAGGCTGGAGGGTCACAAGCGGACCTCTTAAGTTCCAGTCTCCTTAGACATGAACCGTAGTAATGAACACTGCTCACCAGGTAAGTTCCAAGAAAGGCTGGAGGGTCACAAGCGGACCACTTAAGTTCCAGTCTCCTTAGACAGAACCTTCCCTAGATTCACTCTCCTTAGACAGAACCTTCCCAAGATTGTAAGTATTCTCACTACTCCGCACAAGCTTTTTTGCACCAAAGAAACCTCAAAACCCTTTTCTGATGTGGAAGATCAGACTAAGCTGCAACTACAGAGCATACTAGGATTTTAAGGAATTTCTTGCCAACCAACCTATGCTCTGATACCAATTGTTGTGTTAAACAGACCGGATAAAGCAAGAACACAGCTAATAATTTGAGAAAATAAAGATAAAGAATAATAGAACACACAGATTTACGTGAAAAACCCCTAAACAAATTA